>SSNR01000068.1:594483-607356 GCA_006937965.1 Callopanchax toddi | reverse complement strand
CCCCCCCCCCCCCCCCCCCCCCACACACCATTAACCACCAACAGCAGCCTGAACTTTAAAGTTCAATGTTGCTAAAAGTTCTTGTAGGAGCCATTGCTTTATTCTTATTAGACTTTACCATGAGTGGTGTGGACCTTTGGGTTCAATATTAACTCATTCACAGGTGATGTGCATAACTGGTTGGGTGGTACAGTCAATGCACAGATTGGACTGCATGTCAAACCATCGCCTGTTGCTGCACTTTTAGTAGTTCATCAATAACAGTTGTGCTTTGTCCAGCCTCATTATACTCATTGTCATCCTGCAAAAGCCTGGAATAAAATACTATTTTGCCTTCCTTTCTTTTTAAACGTGTCTGCCATGTTTGCTTGTATTTTGCAACATCTGTAAATGATTGTTCTGAAGAGCTACCAAAAGCTAGAACCAAAATACTGAGTTTTGCACTTTCAGATCAGCAAACAAATTAAAATAATAAATATAAAGGTAAAGGTAAAAACAACATGATGTAGAAGTATTTGTGTAAATATTCACTATGGTAGCATGATTTCATAACTGTGACCTTTCCCCTGTTTAGTTCACTCATCAGACATGATGACTTATTGACAGATTGTCTGCCAGCACAGCCAACATCACCATCACAGCTATGACTGTCATCTCACCCTTTAACACACCCACTCCTCTGCTTCCTCAGACCTGCAGCTAGAGCACGTCTGGACTTGTCCCCTGATGGTCTGGGGCTGCTTCAGGACCTGGACCACTGGCTGGAACCATGAAGGAGAGTGTCTGACCTTTGACCTTAAACAGGTTTATCATGTTGGAAAACCCTCCAATGTGTCTGAATTGAAACAATTCTGTAAAGAAGAGTGGAGATGTGAGCAACTCATTACTAGTTATCACTAACCAGGATGTGAGCAACTCATTACTAGTTATCACTAACCAGGATGTGAGCAACTCATTACTAGTTATCACTAACCAGGATGTGAAAAACTCATTACTAGTTATCACTAACCAGGATGTGAAAAACTCATTACTATCAATCAATCAATCAATCAATCAATCAATCAATCAATCAATCAATCAATCAATCAATCAATCAATCAATCAATCAATCAATCAATCAATTAATCAATCAATCAATCAATCAATCAATCAATCAATCAATCAATCAATCAATCAATCAAATTTTATTTATAAAGCACTATTCATGCCTGGGGCAGCTCAAAGTGCTATACAGATTTAAAACAAAAATAAAACAATTACATAAAAATAAAAACTGTGCCCCCCCCCCCCCACACACACACACACACACTTTAAGATACCAACATAACAATAAAAGTGACTAAATAACACTGGACTGAGCACAGAGGAACCAGGTCAGGAGACGTGGTCTTGAGCCTGTTCTTAAAAACATCAACACTCTCCGCGGCCCTCAGGTGCTCCGGCAGACCGCTCCACAGACGAGGGCCATAGTACTGGAAAGAGGCCGCTCCATAGGTCTGTGTTCGGACTTTGGGGATTGTTAACAGACCGGTGCCGGAGGACCTGAGGGTCCGCGAAGGTTCATAAGTTAAAAGCAGTTCTTTAAGATAAGAAGGCCCAAGACCATTAAGACATTTAAAAACCAGTAAAAGAATCTTAAAATCTATCCTAAAACACACTGGGAGCCAATGCAATGATTTTAAAACTGGTGTAATATGCTCCTGCTTCCTGGTCTTGGTCAGCACACGGGCAGCAGAGTTCTGTAGCAGCTGAAGGCTGGACACATTCTTCTTGGAAAGACCAGAAAGCAGGGCATTGCAGTAGTCTAAACGACTAGAAATAAAAGCATGCATTAAAATCTCAGTGTTGTCTCGAGAGAGAGAATAGGGCGGACTCTGGCTATGTTCTTTAAATGATAAAATCCTGTTTTTACTATACATTTAATGTGTGGAATAAAAGATAGCTCAGAATCAAAGATAACGCCCAGGTTCCTGATTTGTACTGAAGGATTAAAAGACAAAGACTGTAGTTTCTGAAGGGACTTTTCTCTCCGAGCCTCAGGACCAATGATTAAAACTTCAGTTTTGTCCTGGTTGAGCTGGAGGAAGTTCTCTGTCATCCAGGTCTTTATATCTAGAATACAGTTAAAAAGTGCATCAATGGGCCGGGGGTCATCAGGAGACACAGAGATGTAGAGCTGTGTGTCGTCAGCGTAACAGTGGAAGTTTATCCCGTGTCTCCTGATGACTCCACCAAGTGGCAGCATATATAAGTTAAAAAGTATGGGTCCTCAAATTGAGCCTTGAGGTACACCATATTTAGCCTTATGGATCCGTGAGGAACATGTATCCATGGTTACCATAAAATTCCTATCTGTGAGGTAGGAGCTGAACCAGCTAAGGACAGTACCAGAGAGGCCTACCAGGTGTTGCAGTCTGTTTAAAAGAATCTGGTGATCTACTGGATCAAAGGCTGCACTTAGATCCAGCAGCACCAGGACTGACAGCTTGTGTGAGTCTAGATTCCACCTTAAATCATTAACTATTCTAAGTAGGGCTGTCTCTGTACTGTGGTTCGTCCTAAATCCAGATTGGTTGTTCTCTAAAATGTTATGGTCATTTAAAAAATTGTTTAATTGAATAAAAACAAGCTTTTCTAAGATTTTGCATAAAAACGGTAAGTTGGATACAGGTCTGTAGTGATTAAAAACACTGGGGTCCAGATTGCTCTTCTTCACCACAGCAGTTTTAAAGGCAGCAGGGAAGACCCCCGTCTGAAGAGAGCAGTTCATAAGGTTTAAAATCTCAGGCTCAAACGATGTATAAAATGATTTAAAAAGTGAGGAGGGAATTGGATCTAAAAGACAGGTGGTTGGTTTGACTTGGGAGAAAACTCTACCAAGCATCTCTGCATCAACCAGGACAAAACTGTTCAGTGTTTGCTCTGGTAAAAACAAATTAAAATCTGAATTAAAATCCGCTTTTTGCTCAGATAAAATGTTGGTTCTAATGGACTCGATCTTACTCCTGAAGTGATCAGCAAACTGTTCACAAAGTGAATCAGTTGGAGTTTCTGTGGTGGCAGTAAAATCAGGATTTATCAGTTTATCAATGGTGGAAAATAGAACTTTGGGATTGTTTTTCTGAGTGTTAATTATTTTAGCAAAGTAGGCATTTCTTGAGTTCTTAACAGCAGAATTGTAAATCTTTAGATGTTCTTTCAGTATTTGATGGTTGATTGCTGATTTGTTTTTCCTCCATTTCCTCTCTGCCTTCCTGCAGTTCCTTTTCAGTTTATTACTAGTTACTAGTTATCACTAACCAGGATGTGAGAAACTCATTACTAGTTATCACTAACCAGGAGTTATTAGATTTAGGGAGCATAAACACTTTCACACAGGACCAGACTGGATTGGAGAGATTTGTTCCTTAAATAAATAAAATCATCCTTTGAAAACTGCATTTTATATTTACGTAGGTTTTCTTTGTCTAATGCTGAATGTTGTTTGATGATCTGAAACATTTAAATGTGACGAGTCGGCAAACGAGTGTAGTTACATCATGTGAGATTCTGTTTTTTCCAGGTGTAACAGCTTGGTTTTCTGGTTTAAATCTGGTGATCTGTAGGTTCCGACTTGCTTTAGTTGTAAGTTTGCTTTTCAAGAAGAGAAGGTGCTGAGTGTGTGAGCGGGCCTGGTTGCTGGTGTGGGTGAGCTGTTAGCTGGGAGAGGCTGGGATGGGAAGTCTGGGAAAGTCCTAATGACAGACTAGTGGCGAGACGAGACACAGAGCCATAACATGAATCACATGGTAATTAATGACCAGGTTCCCATGGCTGGGACTTGTTTGATGGTAAAACAAAGGGTATCTGGTCCACCAAGCAATATTTACACACCCACTGAAAGATTAGCAAAGGAGGAGGTGAAGGTATAAGAGGTGTGTGTGGCTAAGGTTAAAGAGAGCTGCTTATGTGGTGTTTGTGATAAGAGGAGGATAGGAATTTGACCAGCAGGTAAAGTGAAGCTGAGATGGACTGAAGCTAATGAAGGAGTGCATGGCCAGCTGTCTGCATGGCTGCAGAGTGGAGAGGAGGGTCAAAGGTCCTGCTAATGATAGCCTGACCTCACCACACTACGCTGAAGAGTGGCTATAAAGCAAAACTCTCTGCATGAAGATGCTCATGTCAGAAAGTTAAGACCATGCAGTTGCTGCATTCTTGTGAACTACAGACTTTTTTCACTCACCTTCTCAACAATGAGTCATGAAGTCTGTTTCTCACAGGAAACAAAGGAGAGGGAGAGATAGAAGGAAATCTTACAAAGTCATGAGATCAGTACTAAATACTACTGTAAAGTGCTAGATCAGGTTTGTCTGTTGATTAAAAAAAAAACTCCCAAAATGATGTGAAATCTTTATTAACATTAAACCCAACAAAAGCATATATTACAGGTGCAGTTATATTCATTATGCACAGTAACCCTAAACGTGTTTGTTTCCTCTAAAGCAAATAATTTCACTATCAATGTGCTTGCAAACAAAAACACCAAAACTATTGGATCTGAACAGAAATAATACTGCACTTTTAAAGTTTCAGCATGTGGCCAAATATTTACATGAGGAAAACCTTATGGAAAATATCTTCAGTAAAATACAAAAATAAATATTTAATAGTTCATTTAAATATACAATATGCAAAAAGACTAATTTTATTTATCAGTTCAGTGTGTGGCAGTGTGTTATTACCAGTGATGATACATTTAACTTATTTTTTGTCTCATTTCAGGTTTAAACCTTTCTTTACTTTCGAATCAGATTGAATGACAAAAGAAATGATCAGATGCATCAGAATGTAAAATGACAAGTAGTCAAGATGAAGCACCTCAAAAATGCATGAGCAACTCCAACATCGAGCTGGTGGTGTCAAGTGTGTGTGTGTGTGTGCGTGTGTGTGTGTGTGTGTGTGTGTGTTGTGTTAATCATGAACAATGGACAGGTCTTAACTCTCAGAAAGTAATCATTACATGTATTTCTAGAATTGATTAACTTTTGAAGTAAACCCAATGAAATGGATTATGGGTGATTCTGGAGTGGCTTTCATCAGTTCTTTATCTGTAGGAAAGACCACACCCACTAGTGTCATCTCTCAGATTTGGTGGAGTCTCTACAAACAGGAAGTAGTCATCTGAACAGAGCAGTACTCATGGCTAGTCAGATCAGGAGAGACACTACTGCAGATTTGTGACAAATTAGTGGCTAACTGAAAGTTATTTAAAATCAATCCTTGCTCTAAAATGTCCCACCGAGGCAATAGAACCACATATAGGTAAACCTCTGCAGTTAGAACACCATTATCTAACCTCTACAGCGGACTGCGGTCTGGATCCGGACCCAGAACCGGTCCTCTCTGTACCGCACAGCAAATCCATGATCCGGCCACCAGTCCATCCATGGGGACCTCTACAGTTAGAACACTATTACCCATACCCTCTAAAGATTGGCATGAAACAATTTTTTAAAATTAATTCAACCATCAATCTTAATTTCTCCCTTAGCAAAATCTAGTTGAAGTTCAGTTTATTAATGCTTATTAAGTATAAGTATAGCAAATATACTACAGACCATGTACTTGTAGTGTACTTTTTAAGTTTAATAGATTCTTTTAATCTTTCTCAGTGGTTATCTGGACCTAAACAAGTTTCTGAACACACACTGGACCTTGTTCTTACTCATGGCCTCCCTGTTTCTAACTTATTAATTTTAGATGCAGTGTTTTCAGATCATAAGCCTGTTATTTGATATTGTATTATATATGGGGTGTATTAAGAACCGTGGTCCTGCACAGCATTGTTGTATTGTAAATCCATTCACTGCTCATGATTTTCAGATCTGTTTCATCAGACTACCTCTGCTGCTGGGATGACTTCTGATGCAGAAGAGCTCAGCTGCTGGTTCCACTCGACATGCCAAACTGTGTTAGATGCAGTGGCTCCATTAAGGAACAGACAGCCTAAACCTAAAGCAGAACCGTGGCTGAATGACTCAACTCGTGCTGATAGACGGATGTGTCGAAAAGCTGAACGTGAATGGAAAAAGGACAAACTTCAGATATCATTTCAGTTGGTGCAGGATTGTTGGCACCAGTATCAGGAAACTGAAAGTGGCATTAATTAGCAAACACAAAAATGTTGATATGTCAATCAATTTGACATATTCAGAGCTAACCTTTGGTGTGTTAGTAGGTGAGAGTCACATCAAATATTATTAGTTTTAAGCATACAAAATCATTCAATATTGTTTAGAATAATGCTATTTTCAAAATATGACCAAAGTGGCAGAACTGCCATCTTTTCTCAGCATAAGATGATCTTAGAACTCTAGTATGAAAGGCAGCAGGTGATTCCTTCTTGGAATGTTAGGTCTTTGAATTATTTTTGCTCTGTACATTTGCCCAGTGTATTTCTACATTGATAGAAAAAGGGTAGCTTTTTGTGAGTCCATCCCAGCTCAGAAGAGTTGTACTCCCAGGTCACCAGTCCATCACAGGGCATTTTGAACCCAAAATGAAAGACTTCCCTATACAATAAAAACCATCATAAATAACGTTTATTGTGCATCAAAAGTTATGTCTGCACTACAAATACGTTTGCAGTTAATTACACAGTCTACGATTGCCTACAGTACAACAGTATGGTTACCCACAGACGTCAGACCGCTCCTTTTCACTTACCGCACTGTACAACACAGATCATCCTTCACAATAAAAGCCACCACACACAGTACATGAACATGCTTCAAAATCCATAATGTAAAACAAGCTGGTATAATGCTGCACAATTAAGAGCTCCATCAAAGGGAAGGAAGTGTACGCGGTGCTGACAACCAGCAGACGAGCTGTCAGCCACGCAGGGGGGCGGGGCCCAGCCAGGAGTGAGCAGGAAGTCCTGACAGGCGTGAGAACAGGAAGATGAAAGGCTGGGTGGAGTTCAGATCTTGGAGGAACTTTACACACACACACACACACACACGCACACACGCACGCACGCACACACACACGCACACACACACTGGATGGATGGGTAGGCAGCAGTGTTAATCATGCTGCTGCTAATTGTATCTGCTCTGATGTGTTGTTTCCTTACAGCACATGCACTGTGTTATGATGCAGTTTAAAAATAAAGTTACTCGCGCTTTTACTTATGAATTATGACAACCACTTGACACCCAAAACTGAAAAATGGTCAACAGCTTCAGATGATCTGTGCAGCGTATTTTCTTCTTGCCAGCTAACTGAGATGCTTATTTTTGAATAATGTCTGTCTTGTTGTGCTGGTACTGGAGCTGAAATCAGTCTGTGAAGAACAGAAGTGTTGCTCTAATATTTAGACATTCATTTTTCAGTAAGAATTCATGCAAGTTAAATGATACCGCTTTTTGAGTTTGTTGTGTACAAGTAATCAAACGTAGACTGAGGGAGAAATTGTGGGTTACCTTAACGCAAAGCCCACAGCTGAGCGAGAGCTCCAAGAGTGAGCTTCAACACCATGATATCAGAGGATTAGTGGGTGGAATTTTCCTATAAGGGAAGCTTCCACCCACAGTGGCGCTCTTGTCACATCCCACAGGCTCACACTCCTTCTCTCTGGGCACCACAATCAGCTGTGAGAGTCCAAACACCACACACCAACAAGAGGGACTATTTTCAGCTGGTGTCAGAGGAGAGAAGAACACACTCTGTCTCTTACTGTAGGTGTGTGTTTGTTTGAGTTCATGTAAGAAGGAGCATAGTACGTGTATAGGTCTGAATGCATGTGTATTTACAGTACTATTAAAGGTATTTGCCCCCTCACACATGTATTCTATTTTTGCTGACTTGTCCTTAAAAATAGTAAAAATCCTTCAACATTTTAATGGAGTAATTTTCAGGATTTTATTGTCTGACTTTTATTAAAGTGCTTGAGACTGTAACTGTAATTGGTTGAAGCACCTAATGACAGTATTTTGAACATCTATGAATTCCTAATTTATAACACCATAACAATGTAATCTGCTCTATACATTAAATCTTGAAAACTCATTTTGAAACAACTTGAAAAGTGATTGATTTTGGCAAAAGTTTGACAGCCCTGTTTTAAATGTAATTTAATTTGCAAACATGGCATATTTTGTCATAGTAAACTGCTGTTTGGTTTATTTTCTGAAATAATACCTCTAAGAACAGACAAGTGACACAGTAAATGTAAGATACTGATACCAGTTGATTTTTGTAGTGTTCCATAATTTGGTTTACTTTTCATCCCCATCATCCAAAACTACACAAGAATATTTGTGAAAACTAGAATAAGCTCTTTGCTCTGAGAAACATGATTTAAAAAAATCAATTGGAAATTAAATGGCTGTAATCATGCTTTAAAAAGACAGCCATACTCTAATCTAGTCATACTTTGAACAAAAAGTATTATATTTTCTGAAAACCGTTGTTTAAAATGAAAGTGCCTCCCTTTTCTCAGCTGCTGTGCACCACAGTTGTAGACATGGGAAGGTGTCTCTGTTATGAAGTGTGAACTTTCAGGGTGAGTAAGTTACGTGATGTTCGGTCAGCGTGTGCTAACCTGCTCCCTATGGCGGGAAACCAACCACACAGAAAGGCCCGCCGTCCCTGACAGGAGACCTCTATTGTCTTGGCAGCAGCCTGGTTGCCTGACAACCAGCTGGACAACGAGGAGCAGTAAACTGTGACTGAGTGCAACAAAGATGGTTACTATGAAGCAGCAAGACATGCTTCTTTAATGAAGTGATGATATACTTGGCTATTTGCATGTGTTGCTCCAAGCTGGATGTGAAGATTTGTGTGTGTGAGAGTGTGTGTGAATATCCTCCTTTGTGTATCTTTGTGTTATGTGTTCAGATCAGCTGGTAACCAAGCACTGAATCCCTCTTTTTATGCATTTCAGTGAAACACTAACAGCGGACTCAACATGGTCAAATGAGAGTGGGGCTGACTGGTAGAACACCTCAACACCACACAATAAATCACACTACAGTTACAAAAGGCCCTGTGTTGAGTGTAATGTTTCTTTAAGTATAACGTTGTAGTTTGATTAGTTGTAGTTTCTGTCCCAGCTCATGAGATCGACAGAGACTCCAGAAAAACGTGGTGTGAATCAGCTAAAGATTTCTGCTTTTATTATCCTGCTGACCACCTGTGGGTGTGTTCAAAGTGATGTACGTTCATGACTGAAGTAAGTTCTGTAACTGGGATGACTCTGGAAGGATGTAGAATATCACTGATGGAAGCTGTAAGGTCCTAAAACCAGCAGGATCTTGAATTGAATTCTGGAATTTACAGGCAGCCAGTGAAGCTGGTAGAGTAGTGACTGGTGGATGTATGTTCTAATTAAACAAAGCTCTGTGCATACCGCTAAAACACTGTAGCTCAAAGACATTGTTTTTTTCCTAAGACAGCAGGTTTTATTTATCGTGTTCATAAGTACTAATAGGGTTTATGCATGGCCACTTCCTGGTTAGGATAAGCCAGCCCCCCTATCGTCTCGCTCAATGCATTTCTATGGCAGACCGGACCAAATGGATTTACGTGTTTTTTTCAAGACCTGCCGCGCATCACGGTAGACGATGTCAACCGGATTTTTGAATAACACACAGAGACGTCTGCGAGCAAGCGGGTGAAGGACTTTAAGCTGTATATAACCAACTTTATTCATGAAAATGAAGGTAAGCTAACAGCGTTAACTCGAAGCTTCCATCATCAAAAAACAGTGAGACAAATCTATATAGCCGTGATCGTGGGCTCCAACTGCTTCACAACTTTCTCTGGTCTAGCTGTACGTTATGAAACACCAAGTCTTCATTCACCAAAAGAATAGTTGTTCCAGTGAAATAACACACGAACGGCGCCGCGCCTCCTCCGTTAGCCTCGTCCACTCGGCTCTTTGACTACTGTGCTGCAAAGTGTGGACTGCAGACACGGTGTGGTTAGAAATGATCACGTTTTCTCTTCTTAAGTTCACAATTCTTCCTTTTTGTAGTTATTTATTCAGTGGAAATGTGTGGAAACTGACTGATGAATTATATTCAGCTGATGCGGTACACAACGGAGCACAGCAGTGTTCAGCTGTCGAGGCTTCCCGTCCGCTGATACTTATATGATGGCTTCATTTCTTAGTGCTATAATATATATATCATACTGTACTATACTATACTATTACTCGTTTTGATTATAAACAATATCTTTAGCTGGAAATGCACTCTAACTCTGGAAATCTTCATGTTTCAAACGGAATCGGAAATGGTCACACGAGTTAATTTTAAACCAAAAGTTCTACTAAGTACTCTGTGCATAAAGCCTATTGACTGCAAACACAAAAACAGCTTTTTTAGTTTAGAGTTAAATATAAATATAATGTATTTGATTTTATTTATGAAACACCTGCTCACTCAAAGTTCTGAACAAAGCAACAAATCCAAATCAAATCAGGTCCAAATTCAGGCTAACTTATTGCATTATTATGTTGTAATAAAATTAGGCTACAAAAATACTAAAATCTCCACACTACCAAGAAATGTCCTGAAAACAAGATACAGCTCCAAACCTAAACATGTTCAAACTCACATAGTGATGTTTGGGGGAAAATGCATTTCAAAATGTGATACTGTCCTTCAGGCTGGTCCTGTCATGATATTTATTCAGATTTCAGGAAATCCCTGTTCATTCCTTGCAGATTCCTCAGTGATACCTTTACCATAAAGACACACCACAATGCAGGTGAACAAACAGGGCTCATCCTCTGTAAAGCACCATAAGAGCACAGATATTTATTGTTTCCTTCTAAGCCCCCATCAAACATGATCTTGGTGCTCAGAGACCAAACTAAACATTTCACAGAGGAGCAGAGTGAGATTGGAACTTGCACACACAAATCCATTTGTCTTCATTAATGCATTATACAGATTAGAGACTTGTTTTACTTGGCACACTGAGAAAGAACACATGACTAGTCTCAGAAATTACCCCTGGTGGGTTTAAAGAAGACAGGTAACTTAAATGTATTGGTTCTTCTGGTTTCTTGATTCTGCTTTGCAGAGGACCATAGAACAAATCCAGTGTTTTATTGTCTCTGGAGGAGCAGTTGACATATTGTTGAAAAGGCCAGAAATGTAGAAGAGAGAGAGAGAGGCATGGTTAAAATATCCAGATATTACCATAAATGCACTGGGGTGCTGTGTCTGTAGCTTGGCAGTACCTGAGCTGATGACATCACATGTAAGTAATGCTTTATTTAAGATAAAGATCACACATTGCTGTACAAACTAAACAATAAAAATAAAAACAGTAAAACAAAATCATTCATTTAAAAAAGATGAGTTTTACCAAATCAATAAACCACAGTCTAAAGGTGAGAGAGTTTCAGAGACCTGAGCTACTGTTGAGAAGGCCCTGTCACCTTTAGTTAGCACCTGCAGTCAGCAACAGCTGAAGGTGGGACGTATACTGATACCAAGACAACACTAGTAAACTCTTAGTCACTAATATTGAAGAAAACATACAGAAAGCAGTTCAGTATCAGGTCTGCAGAGATGATTTTTCACAGTAGTATGTCCTGGTTAGGTTAACACCATCTGTTTTATACAAGCACTGCTGATCCACCTCCTTTGTTTTTCCTGCTTCTGTTCAAATCTCTGTCTGCTGTGTCGTCTGAAAACCGGGCAGAGAGACGTTGGAGGATCTGATCCCACAGCCACGTCTCAGTGACACACATATTACAGATCCAGGGAGGAACATACAGGCCTGAACAGGATAAATGATGGAACGCTGACTGTCATTAGGTACCAGGATGAAACCCTTACACCCTCTGGTAGACCTTCACTGGTGCCAGGGCCGGATCTAGCCAGCCCCACTAAGGGGGGCTGGCTAGATCCGGGGGGGGGGATGTAAGGGGGGGGGGGCGAGTCTGGACATGCTAAGAATTTTTTGGTCATCACATCCCCCCAATCCCTTAAATGCATTGAAAACTACGCCATCATCATATCAGTTCCTCTATCCATAGATTTATTTTCATATTTGATCCCTACCCTCTGCATTTACCTGGGCTTGGGACCGGCACAAGTAGGACACTGGTTATGCCCTGTTGAGGCTGCACTCATCTGGTTATTTTTTGTTATATTTTTGTTTTATTGTTCTTTTTGTGTTTTTTTTGTGTGTTTTGTTTTTCTTTCTGTGTCATTTTGTTTGTCTTTTTTTGATTTTATTTTTATCTTTATTTTGATTTTTTAATCTTATCTATCTATGGTATTTAACCCTTGTTTTTGTCTTTTAGATTGTTTTTTACTTTTATTTTTTTAATCTATCTTATCTGTTGAACCTTTCTATTTTGTCTTTTAGATTATATTTATCTTTTTTTTAAATCTATCTTATATTTGTATTGAACCTACCTTTTGTGTTTTATATTACTTTTAATCTTTTAATCTTTATTTTTTTCAATCTTATCTATATATTGAACCTCTGTTTTTTTGTCTTCACTTAATTTTTTATTTTTATCCATATATCCTTTATCAATTTTCTATTGTTTATGGTATTTCTATCTTTTTTGTGTGTATATTTGTTGTTTTTATTTCTTTATGGCTTATATTAGCAGGGGAGCACAATTTTTCATCCCATGTTCTTAAGGGAGAACCTGGCGCTCTTGTCTGGTACTCACATGGGGGGGGGGGGGGGGGGGTGACGATCAGGGTGTTAATCACTCCTGACTGAACACCGTTAGTATTAACGTGCATTAGCTCGTATAAAAGTCCAAAACAACATGTTATCTTAGACAGAAATAGATGAGTCTTGTTTCTCTATCAGAGAGGAGATCAGCTGACAGATGGGGGGGGGGGGGGG
>SSNR01000068.1:579796-594262 GCA_006937965.1 Callopanchax toddi | reverse complement strand
GAATCAGTGATCTTTTGTTCTGGTTAACTAAAATGGCTGATTCTGATAGAGAGAACTTGATATGTGATGACTAAATGAACGCCTCTCAGAGGGGAATTATTTATCAGCTGATTTAGAGCGAGCTGTCGGGTCGGGGAGGATTTAGCAAACGCACGAGCGCGGATCCGTGAACCGTGTCCCGAACCATAGAGGGTGATCAGTACAGATCACTGATCTACTGTGATCTGTTGCACCCCTCCTGAGCATAATAATAATAATAATAATAATAATGCATCAGTTTTATATAGCGCTTTTCTATGTCACTCAAAGACGCTTTACAGAGTTGCATTATTCATTCACACAGTCATTCTCACTGGTGGTGGTAAACTACGACAAGCGTCTGTAGCCACAGCTGCCCTGGGGCAGACTGACAGAAGCGAGGCTGCCATTCTGCGCCATCGGCCCTTCTGACCACCACCAACATTCACACACAGTCACACTCACATTCACACAGGCAAGTTGGGTGAAGTGTCTTGCCCAAGGACACAACGACAATCTAACCCAGCCAGAGCTGGGGATCGAACTGGTGACCCTCCGGTTACCAGACCGGCCACTCTCCCAACTGAGCTAGTGCCGCCCCGAGCATGTGTGAGTTGCGTGCGTGGGTCGGGTGTACTGTGATTGTGTGTGTGTTGAAGCGTACGTCAAAGTAGCCACGCGTAAAGGCGCGGTGCCAGGCGCATTGGAGATGCTGTGAGTGTGTGTGTGTCGGAGGTCCTGCTGTGTGTCCACTAGCTTCAGAGCTTCATGTGAGCACTCATTCACTGAGCTGCAACAGGATGTGAATCTCGCCAGGTCGAAGGGTCTCCCATCGGGACCGCGCAGTGCTGGTCCCGATGGGAGACGCAAAGGCGCGTTCGGGCAGTCGGTTCTGGTACGATTGAATGAAATCCGGTTCTGATGACACCCTCCCTATGCATCTACCAATCAGTAGCTACTTTGAATGAGGACAAACGGAAGAGAGCGCTCACTCTAACCATTTTTCACTGAACTATTTTTTAAATTTGGTATTTCTGCATGCAATCGCGTTTGGGGGGGCAGTCATGGAATTTGGGGGGGCAATGCCCTCCCTTGCCCATGCCTACATCTGGGCCCGACTGGTGCAGTGGGCCATGGGTTCCACTTGGTTCATGATAAAGGCCTCATGTGGCAAGAGAAGGAATTAATACCATTGACTGAACTCCATGCTGGTCTCTGGGACATCATGTTTAGACCCATCAGGTCTACCAGGAGCTCAGTGACGTCCTGTCAGGATGGGAGGAGAAACTCCAGGAGACCATCCATCATCTCATCAGGAACCTGATGTTCTCAGGATGCTACAAACAGGTGGAGCCAAACTACTGAGAACCAATTTGAATTGTGGCATCCTAGCTCTTAACACCCATTTATATGGAGATCCAGCAGTGTCCTTTTTAGAACTGAGATCTGATGTAGTTTAAAGGAGTTTGTTCAATTGATTTGAGCTGTGGTATAATAAACATTTTCCAAAATGTAGTTAACTAGCCACTGCAAGCGTTCCTAAATTAGTGCATGTGAGAAACAATCATCTTTGAACACAAATCACTCCAGAGCAACAAATGCATTAAAGCTTAAACGGGTCTTCAAGTATTTCCTAAAAATGCTCACATGTCAACATGGTGCTGAGATTTTAAAAATAGACTACGGGCTCTGTGAGGAACTGCCTTTAAATGTGAACTTCCTTGTTCATAAGAAGGTCCTTTAAATCTGTTAAATCTAATAACTCCCCACCTCCAATCTGAATGCTACAAGGCCATCAAATATACCTTTTCCCCTACACCGCAAGACAAAACATACTGTAGTGCACGTACACACATTAGAGCGGTGTGCTGCTGTTTGTTATCAGCAGGAACCCGGGTCTACATGAGGGAGGAAATGTTACTGGTTCCCACCATAACTCAGCGTGGGTCTAATCAGTAATGGTTACTTGATGAATGGAAGGCTATGGGCCGTACAGGCCCTTGTTGCAAGGCGTTAACAATGAGTCAGGCTGATATATCTGACAATTATAACCACAATTCAAGGACTTCTTAACATATCCCAATCCTTTCTCAACCCCCGCTGCCACTGTGCACACACCCCTCCTTTTTTTTACTGCCACTCATGTGGTTTTGTGAAATGACAGGCTACATGTTTTCACACACAATAAATCTGATACTGTACATCTTACACTGTTTGACCTCTAAAACATATCCACAATAATGGCATAATACAGAAAAGAGCAATCAATAAAAAGACAAAGACAAAGCAGAAGTTTTGCTCTGTTCCCACAGCTGGATGTCAAACAGAGCAGTCAGGCCTGTCCCACCAATGCAGAGCTGCAGTCAGATCTCATTGAGTCTTTTGACAAAGCTGCTCTGATGAGAAGCAATACATTTGATCATGTGACTGCAGCAGAAGTGAAGGTAGTGGTGAAATGTTGAAGGGAGGGTTTTGGGTCACAGGTGGCAAACCAGGTGAGGTAGAGCTGTCAAATCTAAAAAAAACAACCCAGATTTTGACAGCAGCATGGTCTTTGTCATCATGAGGTATCAGTCCTCTCTTTCTCTTACCCTGCCCTGTCTCATACCAGCCCGCTCCGGTTTCACCTTAGCCTGCCACAGGCTTTTTTTGCTTCACCTAGGGTGACTGTTAAGACCCTGAGGGCCGTAGTGTGGCTGATCAGGGTGCTCATTTATAAAACTTGCTTACGCACAAAATGGGCCAAAAAGTAGCGTACGTCACTTTTTACGCAAAATTTGGGATTTATAAAAGAAAACGTAATGGAAAAATGTGCGCAACTCTAAGCAAACTTTAGACCTTGCGTAAGCACATGTTGGAGACGTGAAACCAGTCAGAGAAGCTGGTGAGATGGAAAAATGTTGAATTTATGACACAATTAAAGACTTGTAGACCCTCAGGCACACAGAACAAACAATCCCATCTCTAAAAAGAATAAAAATTTAAATCTGAATGAAAATTTGTCGCATTTTTGAAAAATATCCCATTATGTTCATCCAGTCGTCTTCAGATTATATAACAAACTGCACTTATTGGTGCATTAATTATGATTTTAGAGACTTAGGAATCCTGCAGTGACACTTGTGCGTAATGCGCTGGAATGCGCTGCAGCTCAGCCAGCAGGCAGACTCCGGATGAATGGGAGAGAGTTTTTAGAGATTTCTAGACAATGACTGGACGATCGATCAGCTGATAGATTCATTAGAGCATCCTATGGATCAACTGGGTCCAGTAGATCAACAGAACCATCGGAACCAGTAAAACCCGGTGTCACCGGCCGTTCTCGGGTTTCAACCAGCGATTATTTTATCCAGCAGGTTGACTGTTTAATAGGATGAACAACATGACGTGTCTTCCCCTTTGGATTAAATTAAATGTTGTCATTAAACGTTTCTCTTAGATTCAGATATCAATGAAAATGTCTGGGTTTTATCATTTTTCACTGGAAATCAGTGGTGGCCCGTCAATAGGGGGCGCTAGGGTTAGGTGGCCCCACCAGTCTCACAGTAGGAGGAAGAAGAAGACGATTGGAATCACAAAATAGTTTTAAAAGAACCATAAAAATTAAACTAATGATCTATCCATTATACATACGGTAAGTGCTGTGTATAATCTGCATCTAGGTGTAGTTTAAACTGTTCTCTCACTTTTTTTTTTTACCAGACCGGTTGTGTGATGTACTTCCTGTTTTTTGGGGGGGTCTTCTGCGCATGCTTCAAGCGCACAAATCTTTACCATAGACCTACGCTATAACTGGTGCATGTGCACTGGAACACCCTTCAATACAAAGTATAGGAGAACCTTGGGTCATAAAATTTAGTGACCGCAGCATGTGCAGAAGACCGGAGACTCAGCTCAGATCAGAACGTTGACCTGGAAGCTCTAAGTAGCTCACAGGGACAGAGTTTCTATCATGGAGGAAGCTAAATTGATATTTTTTCAAAGAATTCTACTTGACAGCTTGTATCTGATTGATTCATGTGTCCTGATTTAATCAACTTGACAGTCAGTGAGTCATATGGTTGTTAGAGTTCAGACCGGGTCCTGGTTCAGACTGTCCATTCCTGCATACACTGAACATTAGTTGATTTCAGTCATGATGACATGAGGTTAGATATTTGATGTAATCTGATCTCAGTTTAGCTGATTTTCATCAACTTTTGCTGCTGGATGATCTAAACTGTGTGGCTGAGGACCTTCAGGAGTTAAAATAAATGCGTTTTGTGTTCAAGATCTGAAGCCTGGTGCTGCTGAGAACCAGTGTTTTTATCAGCTTTCAGTAGAAAGCTGTATAAACTTCAATCCATCTGAGTCCATTGATCAAACCTGATCAATCCATATCAATTTCAGTCTTAAAATAATGTACAGATTTAAGCCCTACCCACTTCTGGTTAAGCCCCGCCCACTCCGAGTACAGATACGGATAATGGTGTACTCGCTCATCCCTACAAATCACAGTATGTATTTACATAAAAACAGAACTTAAAACATCCCCTCCCTCCAAGCTATCAATAAATGTTTCCTTCACTCGACCAAACTGAAATCTCTGAAAATCACCAACTTCATTCTGAGTGTCCACATTTTTGGCAGTATTAGTCGAAGATGCTTCTCTATGGAAACGAGATGCTTTTTGAAACCTGAAAAGGTGCAAAATGATGAGCAACATCCTGAATGTTCACATTTCAAACTTAATGTATTTATAGACCGTGGTGGAGTCTTAAATGCTGACAAAGCAATGCAGAACTTTTGTGGTGTGCCTTACAGACATAAAGAAACATATTTGCATCCAAGGATATTTATCACCTCAAGCGTCGTGCAAAAATCTCGCTTAGCTCCTTGACTCTGGGAATTTCCTTGGCACGTCCCACATCAATGTTGTAATCTGTGGTTTGGATGAACCAGGATGGAAAAGGTTGTAGAGGGATTCATGGTAGTTGACACTGAAGATGAAGTGTGCTTTGAAGAGCTCAACGAAAGCTGCCATGGATGTCTGTGCTTTGCAAGGGATGGCCTTCTGATCGATGATGATGTAGTATCTTTGGATGCTGTTCTTCTTTTCACCAACACACAGGAGGAAAGGCTGCCCTGGTTCCACACCAGCAAGGAAGGTTTCAACACTGGCTCCCATCTTTAATGAAATGTAAATACAAATTATGATAAAAATAATGAAATGTAGCGCAGCAACATTCAAATGACTATGGCAATAAAAAAAGAGCTTCAACACAGGAAGTAGTATCATCAGAATAACTGCATACTGTAAGTACACTAATATTTGCATACCTGCAAATATTTCACAACATGGTCCACAGCTTGATACGAGCTGATCTTGGCACTCCTCTTGTGGCCTTTGGAGGTAGGGGGAAGCAAGTGAACCAACAGCAGAATACTTGACAATCTCTATCCCAGCCACAGTGCAAAAACAGAAGAGACATCAGATACATTCACATCATAAATAACTGAGATACTTTTAAGAGAAGAGTGAGCCAAACTAATCAGACCCACCGTTGTTGTGCTGCACAGACAAGAGGCCTTCAACTGCTCATTAGAAGTCAGTTTTTTGCACTCTGTCAGGATCCTAGGTTGGAATAGGCCATTTTGCCAAAAATCTGCCCGATACTTCCTCTCCAAAAACCATGGTGAAGTTTTATTCAATCTAAAACAGAAAACAAGTTGGTATAAGCAGCTTAAAAGTGTACACTTTGACAATTCAGTTAATAAAAATAAGTTGTTATTATTACCAAGCCAGTGATGTCATGGAATCAAGGGAACACTTCCAAGACTGTTGAAGAGCACTGCTCATGTTGAACCAGTGTTTGGCGGTACTGAGATGTGGCCCTCATCTTCTCTTTGATTGCTGATTCATCAGTTGAATGTTTCAAAAAGGATATTGCTTCATGACACTGCTCACCAAGCAGCTGCTTATTAGTGCAGGAAACCCCTCTCTTTCTGCTGGGACAAGGCCCAGGCCAAGTAGCCAGATCCACTCTGTTGGTCATAGAAGTGTTCCTGTAATCATAAAAACATAAAATTGTAGAGTATAAGTTTAGAACATATAACTACTCCATAAATTGGCACAAAAACATTTCATGTATAAACTACTTTAAATAGGTCTTCTTTAATTAAACAGTATCAAAATGTTTCATGACCTTCACCTTGTCTTTATAGGCCTGTTTCCCCCTCCCTAATCTTATTCTTCAGCTCCTTCTGAAATGATCTGACCCTGTTCCTGTCACCATCCCTGAAGGCCTTCTGTTTCAGGTGTTTCAGTGTCTTAAGGATGCTGGCCACCCAAGGTTTGTTGTTAAAGAAGCACTGAGTATTTTTGATGGGTACACAGTTATCAACACAGCAGTTGTCCAATGCATTCATATGTACTCTATACATTTGCCTATAAAAGGACCAGTCCTGATTTCCCTCATCAAACATCTCACTGACTGATTAAAGGCTGGCAGTGTTGGAGAGAGATATATGGCTAAAATATATTGAAATTAGCATGAGAGCATCCTGGTGTTTTAACATGTCTGCTGTGGGGATGACGTTCATGCTGCTTCTGCATCAGCTGTCGGTGAGATGTGAACAACAATGCTGACAGCTACGGTGATGATTCTCTGATAATAAAACAGTCTCATTCTAACAACCAGAAGTTCAAAGTCCTTGGTGCATAGACGCTCCTTGATGGTGACATGTCTCGAGTTAAACCAGTGGTTGGTAGATCCCTTCTCCTCTCTGCTGTGAGCTGTAACATCCCAGTCTGCATGTATCATCATAAAACCCGTGATTCTGGTTGAATAATCCAGTCCTTAAACCACGTCGTCATAAAACACAAGAGTCTGCCTTTCTAATACACCCTCTGGCTTTTAATGAGAGACTCCAAATCATCCATCTTGTTTACCAAGGAGCGAACATTTCCCATTATAATCATCGGTATTGCTGTCATGACCATTTCCCTCCATGCCTTCTGTGTCAGATTCCTAGTTCTTTTCATTCCCACTCTGGTTCTTCACCGTCTCCTCCAAAGCAGTCCAGCTGGGATGCTGTGTCCTTTACAAGCAAACACAATGACCGATGCAAGAAGCTCCTCCTGAAGGTTAAGAACAGCTCTCTGTGTCGGACTCCACTCCTCAGCTCGGTGCAATCCATGTCCATGTTCCAGAGTCAGGACCAAAAATGGTCAACAGGAACAAAGGTAATAATAAAAGAAGAGAACAAAGTAAAATCAGATAAAAGGATATGAGTAAGACATGATAAAAAAACAGAGCGGCATGTAACTGCTGCTGCAACTGAAATAAATGAATGCTGATTTCAAATGTTCTCAACACTGAAGGTCAGAATCTGAAAAATCTTATAAGATGCTTAAAACAGTAAAACTATTTTTCTATACATTTACATACTGATCTTACAAGCAAAACAATTACACTTAAAATGATACTTAAATACATTTAAATCATATTTAAAGTCAGGTGTTAATTTATATTTTTAAAATATGCCTTTTGTACATTCTTCAGGAATTATGCATAAAATGTCATTCAAGTATATACAAGCCCTGGCTCATCAACTTGATTAAAACTCAAAATGTTGTTTAAAGAACAAATCATCATCCTGCCCCACCCACAGTCAGGTGGGTTCAGTCTACACTTCTGACATGTTGTTACAGTTAAAATAACACATTCAGTGTTTTCATCAGATGACTGATGGAGAAGATCACTGTTGTCCTTCTGTAAGTGGTCATGTGACAAAATCTACCTCCAAGCTCTGTAAGAGCTGTCAGACAACTCTTCAGCTCCTACTCATTTATTCAAATCTGTTTATTTTATGTTTTCTCATGCTAAGCGCTTTGTGATTTTTATCTTGAGAGGTGCTCTATGAATAAAGTTTTATTTACTTACAAGAAGAAGTACTGGATCAGACGAGCTCAGTTTTCTTCTGAAGGAGTTTCAGATTCTTTCAACTGACAGCTCTCCTGTTGGGGACACGTTTCTTTCCATCAGCTACAATGGATCATTAAAGGTTTCTATTCATTAAAAACTCACATTTTAAACATGTAGAAATTCCATTTAGGAATACAAGTTTTTACCCTCATGATTAAGTGGTTTAAATTTTTGTTTCTGCTCTTGAGGCGTTCCTTAGCCCCACAACAGGAAGTGCAGGATAGAACGGGCCGGTCCGATCACAGGTTGCGTGACCGGCCCATACCGGACCAGAACAAAGTGACCATTTTCACAGTGGGCTGATGGCCAGTCCAGCGGTGGTTCTGTTAACCTCTCAGCTTCCACCATGTTTATCAGCCTGCAGTTCATCTCTGTCCACTCGTCAGCCTGTTGGTCACTGACTCGTTCATCCACAGGTTGTTCTCCTCTTTAGTTTGGTGAAGTGCTTTGCTATGGCTCACTAAGTTGCTAACGTCTTTGCTGCCAGCGGTAGCTGTGGTTACACTTTGCATTCCTGTGGTAGACTGAACTCGAGCTGCTTTGATGGTGACCAGTGTTAAATAGACAGATCTAAATGAGTTTGAAAAGTGGTTAAATAATGAGTTGAGCTCATTTCTGTTCATTATTTTTTCTCATTCTATTCTAAGTGTTGTGGGTTATATTTTGAAAAATTAGAACTTTATTTTGAAAACTGGAACAAACCAACCCGACCTAGCAGGTTTTAGCTCACTGGTTTCCTGAAACCTTCCTTTCTGGTTCTTACTAGGAACACGGGTTTTCCTGTTTCATACTAATTCAAAGGATCCAACTCTCAGAGGTTTCCTGTAACTGGTTATTATTTGTTTGATTGGCAAATTTAGGGGAAAAAAAGGAAATGACACATGAAATGTCAGTTTTCATGTGAACACTGAGACTGAAGCTGAAAGCCTGAATGAACAAACTAACATCAAATCACCGTCATACATCCTGAGTCTTGGTGGAGTTTTAGGTTTAGTCAAACCAGACTAAAGGAAGAAATCCCAGCTATACTGAGCTACCTCTGGTGTGAAAGTCAAATAGACTTGGCTCTGAATCTTTTTGGTTGTAGATTCTTGGCATGCTGATTGTTGGGATGCTCTGTATGGAATTCAGGACTGCAGCTTATAGGTGAGCTGTCATTGGACAAAACACAAACATGCACAACACAAGTCTGGATCCATCAGAACAGCAGAACAAAACGTAGACCGTACATAATGGATGGATTCACATGCAGGGAGCTTTAAGTCTGATGCAGGTTAAAAGCTAACCAGCTTTTTAACATTGAAGCGAATTT
Organism: Callopanchax toddi; assembly: GCA_006937965.1. Lineage (NCBI taxonomy): Eukaryota > Metazoa > Chordata > Actinopteri > Cyprinodontiformes > Nothobranchiidae > Callopanchax > Callopanchax toddi. The sequence goes on along the minus strand of SSNR01000068.1, from coordinate 584,965 downwards.
GTAACTCTAACTAATGGTACAGGCCTCTACTCTGTTTGTCTATCAGCTACAATAAGCTTTAAATGCAGTTTAACATTATGAGATTTACAATGTTTTGAGTTGCAATAAAGCAAAACTCAAAGTAAAAAACCTAAAGTGGTGAATCTGATCAGGGCCTGAGTCAGTCTAACTAGAAACCCTCCTATGCCTCACAGTCTTATGTCTGTACTGGGTGATGATGGTGATGATGATGATGGTTTTTACACCATGAATTATTGCAGTTCTATATGCATAAATGATCATGAAGCACCAGTTTCTGTTATTTCTGCTGATGTAAGATGTCTTCATGTCAGCAGAAAAAACCTGCTGACAGGTTCCCATCCTGTCGAAACCTATTTACCTGTAGATACCATGGAGGATGCTGATTGGCCCAAAATCTTTTTTACCCACTAATGGATAGCTTGGAGACAGGTAATCATGGATTATTCCATGATGATCTCATGAAACCTGCAGGAACCCAGCTGCCCTGAATTCTTACCATGCAACATCTTTCCATAATGTCTACTCTGTGACAAGTCTGGCAGATTTGAATCAAATAATAATCTGCTGCTGCACACGCCTGAAAGACAGGAGCTAAAATTAATCACTAATAAATAGAGTTTATAAAGATGGCAACATTCAGAGGTAAAAATCACAACGTGCTTCACAAAAATGGCATCAAAATGAAAACATTATTAAAAAGAAAAGAACAAATTAAATTATATAGATAAATCAAAAAACAAAATCCAGAAATCAGAACATCTTCAGCTATTATTTAATTTAAATCCAGATTGTCAACATAACATTAAAATAAAGGGAGTTGATTTTACAGTCACTATGCAACAGACTGGAAACAGATTCCCTCCTCTTCTGGATCTGGTCTAAGGAAAACCCAACATTTTGATCAGGAGTATAATATCTTAGGGTTAGGGTTAACTTATGACTATAACCAATGCAGAGGGATTAAAATGAGCAATGTGAGCTCCTGTTGGTTCCAGTCAGGAGCCTCGCTGCAGAGTTCTAGACCACCTAAAGGCCATCAGGGGTTTCTCAGGGGTAAAATGTTCCAAAGTGCATTAAAATGATCTATGGCAGGGATTCCCAAACTGTGGTGCGCACACCCCCAGGGGTGCGCGAGCTGCCACTAGGGGGTGCGCAAGATGAAAGCTGTAATGACGGAAAAATGTAATAATGACACATTTACAGTGTTTTTTTCCCCACTCAATAAAGATGTGTAAATAAACAAGTATATCATTATTGTGTGGAGCTGTGGGACAATATATTGATGAACTCGAGTCTTTTTCTGTCAATCATGTGAACTCCTTCGAGCAAACCTTTATTTTGAAGGCGACGATAACTTTTACTATTAGTTCCGGGGCAAAGTTGCAGGAACTGCTGGGCTGTTTATCCTATGGTGTTGAAATAAAATATTTTCTCACATGAGATGTTTTTGTTTCAAACAAACCCCCCAACCCCCCAAATCCTGGGTGGCAAACATTCAACATGGCTGCCGTGACCGACTGAGTTGAACCAGACATCATCATCATCTGTTCATTTTGATTTCCTAAAAGAATCCTGACTATAGAGATCATGTGTCCTGAATCCTCTATGGACCTGGTTTAGAGCAGTAGCTCATGAAGCCTGAAGGGAGTCAACTTTAAAACTTTACTTTCTGTCTTCGTGCAGGTTTTTTTTTTTTTGGCAGAACACACATGTTGATATTACCCTGAAGTTGACAAGCCATCAGCTTACTGATCATCCATCACCCTGATCTGGTGTTCAGAAAGAATCTGACAGAACACCAGATGAATCAAACTACGACTTTCCTTCAATAAAAGCTTGTTTAGTTTGTGGTGATTATGCTGCTGCAGCACAAACGGCAGCATGATGATTCAGACGTTCAAATGAAGCAAACTAAACAAATGGTTTCATGCAAGATTATAAAGGATTACAAACAGGTGATATAGCGTTCTAATAAATCTGAATCAATTTTGAGCTAAATTTGTTTTAAATTCCAAAAAATCAGCCACTAATTTGTCACTGTTCAGCAGCAGCGTCTCTCCTGATCTGACTTGCCATGAGTGTTGCTCCAATCAGAGGACTACTTCCTGTTTCTAGAGCCTCCGCCTGCTTTGAGTGATGTCACCAGTGGGCGTGGTTCTTACTGTAGATCAATAACTGATAGAAACCCCTTTAGAAGGACCCAAACATTCCTTTAAAGATCAGAACATTGTTTCTGACAGACTCTCCAACCTGATATCAACTCTTAGTCCGTTTCTGGTCTTCTCTCTCTCTCTCTCTTTACTCCTACATGTGTAAATAGTTGGGACTTTGTTTCCCATTTCACACCAAAAAGAGAGGTAATGCTCAAACTTTAGTTAAACTGTGCTTCAAAAACAATAAAGGCTTTGAATCGCAAGAAAAGCTTTTTCTATTCTGTTCAAACCTGGCCTGCCCAATCAGAACACATCATACCATAAACTAAAGCATCACATTAATATGACATCATGACAAAAAGAAATAAAAAGATGTGTTGAGACTAAACTCAAAATGTTGAGAAATGAGTCAAAATGCAATTTTTTTAGAAAAAAGTTGAAATGAGGTTGTTCCTGAGGAGGCTCCAGAACCTGCATTTGTTCTGCTTTTTATTAATACTGTAACTGGTTGTGTTTAAAGCGGCTCTCTGGAGCATTTTTCTCTGTATCAAAGTTTTCTAAATGTTTTAAATGATATTTCAGGTCTAAACTATGATCTATGGGTTGAGTTCCACAACATCTGTCATTCTGATGAAGACCCTCCTTCCTCCTAGAGACCCCTTTCCATTATTTCTTGCCGCCGACATTTTTCAGCCAATGAAATTCAAATGTCTGCATTCTCTCAACATGCACGCGCATCAACCAAACCTGTACCAGTAGGGGGCGCTGTCGTACAGGATGCTCCGTGTGTTTCTCTGCCGTCTCAGCCGTTCACCGACTCACAGCTCATTTCTACTAAAAACCTACCCATTCTCCAGCTAAAGATGGGTTTATTTTTATTTTTAAACCTTTCACCTCACAGAATGGCAAGGCTTGACAGGATTATGCGTTTATTTTGGTCAGAAAGTTCATCCAGGGCCGAGTCAAGTTCAGCTTCAGAGTCCAGCAGCAGCTCTCTGCTAACAGAGCTAATATCAGAAGCAGCAGGGACAGAGAGGGCTCATCAGACCCTCGTAGTGTTGTTGGAATAAGATTGTGAACTGTGAGTGATTAAACCCTACACATTGAGCTGTACAGTTCATGTCCGCAACGTATATGCGCCGCGTGCACGCGCGCACACGCGACCGGACGCGCGTGTCGAGATGTTTTGAGGAGGAGCCTTTGGACGCTAGATTCAAAAACTGCTCTCCTGATGAAATCTTCCGGAGTGCTGCTTTAATGGAGTAAACTTTAAAAAGACTTGTCTATTTATTGATAAGTGGTCCAGTCTTTAAGCTTCTACCTCCACACTGAAACTCAAGGAACTTCTACTAACCCTTCTCAGAGTCTCAAACATCCACATGTACCTCAAAACATCTTAATGTGAGCTTTAGCTGTTTGACACAGACCTATGCTGAGCAGAGAGCATCCACCTTCTAAAGTCTTCTGACAGGAAGTCTCAGAAACACGTCCACACCCTCTGGCTCCTTGCCTGCTCTCCATCTTCATTAGATTGAAAGCTGACAGAAAGTTTGAACAAATGATGCAGTTGGTGGTTTCCAAGCACGCTGCATAGCAAATCATCATGCGCTGAGCTGTGGCGATTACCGAGCAAACCACCGGAAAAACGAAGACAAACTGCTCGATTTTATGTTGAAGGAAGAGCCCTTTCATTTTCTGGAGCAAGTTGGAGAGAACGTGTAAGAACAAGAGCAGAAGAGGTTATTACAGAGCAGCCATGACAGAACGAGGCCTGTGAATCAGAAACACAAAGGTGGGAACTTCTTCTTCAAACCACAAACCAGACTGACTTTATCTTTGGAAACAATTCTCTTCCTCTGGGAACTTCTTCAGACAAGGAGAGTGAGACAAAAGTGGCACTGGGAATTACAGATTATCAGCTTTACTACACTAACATAAAGTTTAGAAAACGATCAAAGTTAAGAAAAGGGAAACATGAATAAACTGACAAAGTACTTTTTAGTGTCAAAACCACAACTCACACTCCCTGTCTGTGATGGGAAATATGACTCTGATAGCTGACAACAGGAAAGGGGGCAATATTGCACCACTTTAAAAACTTGTTCTGAAGATAGACCATTTTCATTGTCTCACTCAAACACACTGCTGATGACTAGTGTCTGATCTCATTTTTCAACCTTCAGCACAAAGTATGAGAAGAAAATCAGGACACAAATAATAGTTCCATGATATGAAAAGTTATTTTTATTTTATTTAAACCAGTACAGCTTGAAAAAATTGCTTCTTGCCCACAACTGGTTTCTTTATTTGTATTAAGACGAACTGAAGCCACTTTCAATAAATCAAACAACATTCACACTGCAGCTCTGGGATTCTTTATCTTTGTGGATTTTTAATGAGTCTAGCTGAGGCGCTCTTTAGATGGGATAGATACAAAACGAAGATTCAAACAGACTCTAAACTACATGTTACTGTCAAGCGCTAGAGAAGCATCACAGCTAACGACTGAAGGAAAACAGCTGCTTTTATGGTATTTTATTTGTAAACTGTAGGGAGATTTAATAAAGAGGGATTTGTAGCACTAGTCAAATTAAAAACATTTAACTTAAACTCAGTAACTTCATTACTTTTCATGTTCAAATGAATTATCCTGATTTTTATTGAGGAATAAATTGATCGAACTGAAGTTGAAGGGAAAATAAAACAGCTGCCTTCAGTGAGATGCAGAGCCTAGGGTCAGGGGTCAAGGTTAATCTGATTCTACTGTCTTACAGCCTATAGGGTGAGGGTTAGTCTGACCCAGTTCTGAAGATAAGTTCCAGTACTGTCCACAAAGTCTCCTTCCCCCAGAATGAGCAACCCGGCTCACAAGGTCCGACCCTCCGGGGGGAGTCTGAGTTGCATCACATGCACCCCGTGACACATGGGAGGGACACGCCCCCTCACCCTGAGTCGATGTTTGTGCTCCTCACCGTATTCATCCACTGTGGGGGGG
>SSNR01000068.1:535115-572125 GCA_006937965.1 Callopanchax toddi | reverse complement strand
ATATATATATATACATACATACATACTCGCATACAGAGAGAGATATCTATAGTTTTATTGTTCAGAAATGGAAAAAGAACAAAGCCAGTTCTAAATCAAATTCTCATGAAAGAAATTCAGATTCACTTAGTCATCAGTTTAGTCACTAATGGTTCCCAATGCATCCTCCCTTCAGACCTGTAGACTCCATCACTGGATTCTATTTGTCTAAAAGACAATTCAAGACAAGACACCTCTCTACCTGTCCTCTCTTCTACACCTGGTCCATAATAAATGTCACAGTAGGTCTAGTGAAGATCTTCAGCTCATCATCTCTAACACCTCTACTGTCTTCAGCTCTGCAGCAGCATGAGACTGGAACACTTTACTAACACCCTGAGATTTATACTCTGACATCTATTACAACCTTTAAATCTAATCTTTATCAGGTTATTATGTATAATAACTAGGGATGCTCCGATAGCGTTTTTTGCTGCCGATCACCAATACCAATCACATCGATTGACTGTAAATTTCACATTGTAGTGATGATGAGGGCTAATGGCTACTTGATCTGTAGAAAATGAACCATAAATCTCCTTCATTTGGATAAAAACAGGTTTTACTGACTTTTTCTAGGATGAAAAAATACAAAAACTTGAAGGCACCATGTAGACATCCATCCATCCATATAGAACTATATTATTTATAGATATATATTTACAATACCAATAGAAATCTATTATTTATATATATATTTAAATAATTAAACATATGTTCTTGTGCACAAGATCCCCATTAATTAGTTTGTGGTTGAAATAACCTTTTGAGAAAAATAGTTGTGTTTCTACTGCTTTTCAGACACAGAAAAGTCGACATTGTTTGACACTCTGGTCCATTTTATGCCCCAAAAGAACGAACTTATAACTGACAATGATCTGATCAGTACTAAAGAGTCTACCTGCTGCTCTCTCAGCTCCTCCTCCCTCCACCTGTCTGATCCACTGCGCCATGGCACGCTGCTCCTCTCCACCTGCGTCATGACGCGCAGCTTTCCTCTCCATGAGCGCGCGAGCTCTTTCCATCTCCGTCATTAATATTTAAATTATTGTCTTTTAATACCAATTTGAAGAATTATCTCAGCTTCCTGACATGGGGTGTCTCGCAACCTGCTGCAGCAGCAACAGATCTGGAGTTGCAGGAGGGAACGGAGCTCTGTGAGTCAGCGGGACTCGCCTCCAGGACCGAGCTCTGAGCCAAATGGAGCGGTCCGTTCAGGGGACGCGAGTCTCCGCTTTTCCTCTCTCATCCGGTATTTCACCAAATTCTGCCACCCTGGAGTCACTAAATACAGGAGACAGATGAGTTCTCTCATCCACCTGCGTTTCTCCTGCACCGCCCCGCGCTCGCCCTCTGCACCTCCCGCCATGCGCTGCTCGTAATATGAGGCAACTACGGCCACCGGAAAAGCTCAAAATTATATTGATGTAACATCGAAAAAACTCCCGGTACGGACGGAACGCTGGAAATAAGTCCCGGTACGCTGAGGGGTCAAATTTAGAAGTCCCGGTACTGCGTACCGTTCCGTACTGCCCCACTTAAAGCATTGATTTGAAGATAAAAATACCAGAGTCCCCCTCAAAAAACACCTTTTCAGCTAGCAGAAAACTAAAAACGTTTGGAGGTGAAAAGAGGAAAAGCTGGGGGAACATTTCTGCAGCTGGAGTTATACTCTGCTTTGTCACCTTTGCAAACCGTGGTCCTATGTCGACGGAAGGCTGGTGTATGGATTTTACCCGACGGGAGGGGTGAGTTCACCAAGACGTGTTTCTATAAAATAGCTAGGAGACCTCGTTTGTTTGCCTGGTTACTGAGTATGGCTTTAATGTCAATCTAAAGGGGGTCTAATGGGTTAGAAAGTATTTGCTATCCATACTTAACAGCCCTAAATTATTTTTACTCTAAACACTAAAATTTTGACTGAATTATCTGCTTGCTTGATTACTAGATTTCCAAATACTCCATGAATTAAGTACAGTTTTTTTTTTCAAAATGTGTATCCCCTGTCCTTAATAAAAATAGGAAACAAAGACTAGTAGTGCTTTTGTGTAGTACTCATGGAACAGGATGCCTAACTCAAAAATGTTCAGTTAAGGATCAGATAACCAGTTTCCATCTCTTCTGCTTGAGGCTCACAGTCAATCTGGACATAGAGGAATAGAAATGAATAAAATATTCCTTTATTAGGACCTTAGCAGGGAAGGGTTCAGTGTTCAGTGTTAGGCCTGCCAGCAGCTGAGAGTTAGGAGCAGCTGCCAACAACAACATTGACTAGTCTGATTTTTTCAACATCAACTGCTGTGCTAGGTCAGTTTACAGAACTGATAAATATTTTCTCAATTTACTTTAAAATATGCTTAAATAATTTCATACAAGTTTATTTCTGACATAGATGTCACAGTATGTTAGATCAAATAGCTCACGCAGTCAGGTCGAGACCCCGATGTGGACGACAAGCATGCAGATGAGCTTTCCTGTTATGGTTTCTGACAGTTTGTGCATAAATTATGTGGTTATTCAGATTTTTGCAGCAGCTGTTCAGGTGGTTAGTCACAACCTTGGAGGTGAAGATGCTTGATGTTCAGGTCCTGGGGTGGTGTACTGCCAAACTCTCTGAAATGCTTTTGAGAGAAACATGGACATTCAGTTCATGGGCAATAGCTCTGGTGGACATTTCTGCTGTCAGCATGCTAATTTTGTGTCCTTGTGCTGATTGTGTGATCAACCCGCAGATTTGAAAGTGGCCTTTTATTGTGGGCACACCTGTGCAATGATCATGCAGTCTAATCAGCATCTTGATATGCCACACCTGCTCTGGAACCCAAGTCTTTGAGAGGGGTTGGGCTCTATTCTATGCTGGAGTTCCTCTGGGTGAGAGGCAGAGGGCTGGGAAGGGGCTTTTTGTTAGCCCCAAGACTCTACCTGTATGTTGGGGTTTACCCTGGGGAATGAAAAGGGAGCTTCCCTAATCTGTGGCATCTTTGGGTCAAGGAACGCGTCCTGACTGTTGTTTGTGCTGATGTAACAAATAGCAGCTCAGAGTACCCACTCTTCTTGGAGTCCCTGGATGAGTGTTGGATGGTGCTCTAACTGGGGAATCTATAGTTGTGCTGGGGGACTTCAGTGCTCACGTGGGCCATGGCACTATGACCTGGAGGGGAGTGACTGAGAGGAACAGTCCACTCAATCTGAACCAGAGTGGTGTTTTGTTATTGGATTTCTGTGCAAGTCACAGTTTGGCCTTAATGAACACCATGTTCAATCATAAGGAAGCCCATCTGTATACCTGGTACCAGGGCAGCCTAGGTTGCAGGTCGATGATTGACTTTGTAGTTGTATCATCTGACTTGCAATCATATGAAGAACCTTTTAAGATGGTCTTCAACTCCCACCTCTGACAGAGCTTTGACGGCGCTCCTAGAGCAGTGGGGGGCATTGAGTATGAATGGGCCTTGTTCTGCTCTGTAATTGTTGAGGCAGCTGTTGCTAGCTGTGGTGGCTGGTGCAAGTCATGGCGGCAACCCCTGTACCTGCTGGTGGACACCAGAGGTTAGTGGAGCTTTCAGGCTAAAGGAGGAGGCCTAAAGGGCATGGTTGGCCTGTGGGTCTCCAGAAGCAGCAGACGTGTATCGCAGGGCCAAATAGGGTGCAGCACTGGCAGTTACCGTGGCAAAATCTTGGGCACAGAAGGAGCACGGTGAGACTGGGAAAGACAATCGATTGGCTCCAAAAAGGTTCTGGCAAATTATCAGTACCTCAGGAGAGGAAGGCAGCAACTTGCTCACACTGTTTACAGTGTGAATGATGAGCTGCTGACATCAACTGGGGCTATAGTCAGAAAGTGGAAGAGACACTTTGAGAAGCTCCTCAATCTCACCGACATGCATTCCAATGAGAAACCAGAGCTCTATAAATAAATTGGTGTGGTATGGAATGGTATTTATTGATTGATTGATTGTTTTTTTGTTTTTTTTAATGTGTGCAGTCAAAAAGAAAATGCATAATGGTCCACATCCATATACATTTTATAGAAATATAAGACATGTTTACTGATATAGGAAACAATAGGAAATTGGAGAGCTACTGTACTTCTGACATTAGTGTCTTATTTGAGTAAAATTTTAAAGTGACTGTTTAAACTGTATCTGATATTAGAGGTATTCATTAGTGGGTTGAGTTCACACAAATGGTTACATTATCATTTGTAAGTCGCTTAGGATAAAATACATAAACATAAAGTCTAAAAAATTCCTTTCTACCAGGTTTAAAGTACAGTGTAAAATATGCAAATGTCAGAGGTTACTAAAATACCCACTAGTAAATAGATACAATTCTGCAGCACCTGAGTGCATTGTCCTACGAGTTTCAATAATGTCCTGCCAATTTGGTAGCCATAGTTCAAAAGTTTTCATGAACACTGTACATTGTAATAAGAAAGATGAGAGATTGTGTTTGTGCATTTTGCTTTGCTGAGGCTCACCAATGGGGAGGTGAATTCTAAGTTTAGGTTGGTATCTCAGACAGCCTAATCACCCATGTGTAACACTTTCACATGCAGTGTTAAACCCAGAGCTCTAAATCTCAACCCAAGCCCAAACCCTAACCTGATGCTTTGGGTCAGGTTGTGTTAGGGTTGGAAATCAAGTAAGAGTGGAGAAGCACAGAATCCAGTTTGCTTGAAGTCCAGAGTGAAGTTTTCACAGTCAGTGATGATTTGGGTCCATGTCATTACCTGGTGTTGGTCCACTGTGTTTCTGAAGTCAATAGTCAATGCAGCCTCTACCCTTCATGCTTCCTTCTGCTGACAAGCTTTATGGACATGCTGGTTTCCTTTCCCAACAGGACTTGGCACCTGCCCACAAAGATACCAAAAGCTGATTCCATGCATCATCTCCCTTGTATGATCCTTGTTTATGTGAAGTTGTAGTCTGGCAAGGAGTTTCTTAACCCTAACACATGCAGTGAGTAGCTTCTAATTTACAGCAGTGAAAGTGAGAACATACTGTACAAAGGGAAATTAGAGGATTCAAACTGGACTGTTATGTAGCCTTAGGAATACCACTGCTCAGTGAGGCTAATCAGAAAAAATGCTTTAATTTTCTAGGGGGCATAAAGAATGCACTCTGGAGCAAAAGAAGAGGGTCATTTGGTCTGATGAGTCTAGATTCACCTTGTTTCAGAGAGATGGGTACATCAGGGTAAGAAGAGTGTGGTGGTAAACAACCAGTAAATTCACAAAAACTTTGAGTTTGCAAAGATGCCTGTCTTTTTTATGTTAGCAGCGCCTGATATCTGTACACTGCAGAAAACTGCATTAGGGTCTAGCCATATAAAACTATATATATATATATAACTATATATATATATATATAAATAACTATATATATATATATATATATATATATATATATATAAATAACTATATATATATATATAAATAACTATATATATATATATATATATATATATATATATATATATATATATATATAGTTATGAACACATTTTAAAGCTATATGTTTTGTACACACTGCAATACCATGACCATAACCTCTGCAGCTGCAAAAATTAGAAAACTTGGCCAAGAATTGCTAGTTTGTTTTAAAAATTATTATTCATTTTTCAAGAAAACTCTAGTAAGCACATTGGCATATCTTTTTGTTTTTTGTGTCAGTGGTCTCAAAACTCGTCCCCAAAGATGTGAGTCAAGTGTCAGGTAAAAGACCTCACAATGATAGAAATACAAGAATATGCACACACACACCCTCCCAAAGAACAGCTGCTGCAGAACCTCAAGTATGTTCACTGTCTTAACAGCATGAATAATCAGGAATGGTATGTCTACAGCACACACACTTATGTAAACTGTCTCTTTGTGTGAGAATGGCATTCATGTGTGTGTGATGGTCTTAGCTTTGCATTTTTTAAATTGTCATACACACAAATAGAGTGTAACAAAGTATATTTATGAATGCTCTTAATCTGACCAGTGCTTTCAGCTGTTTGTATGCTGCACTGTAAATCAGGTGGACTCTGTCCTTTTATCTAGTTTAGGATTTGTTAATACCAATACTCTTTTTTGTACCACTACTTTAATAACATCCTAAATCTGCAGAAACTGGCTGTTGGGTCTCTGCTGCATGGAAATCAAAGTGGAATTAAAAAATCATAACAAAGGTTCAATTTCAAAATAATATTTGGCATAACAAGGAAAAGACAGATGATGACACTTGATGCTCACGCTCTTCGTCCAGCTGTTTGAGCAGTCGGTATCAGAAGAGGTATGCAGCCATCACAGCTTGTAATGTTTTCACTCCTCACCACATGAAGCTGGTAGCAGTTTCCTGGTTAGCAGGGTCTTCACATGGAGTAATAAAAAGTGCCTTCAGGACCATAAAACATGAACCTAAGAACATCAATCTGTGGATGTTACTGGGTGTTGAGAGTAGGCCTCAAAATCACTGAGTCTTTCCAGGCCCTGAGTCCGCTTCACAGGCTGCGCACTCTGCTCCCGGCTGCTCTGCTGTTAGCAATCGCAGCTTTTTGGGGAGAAGAACCATTGAGAACACTGACTGATTACAGCTTTCACTTGGGCCGGGCCGTCTCGTTCTGCGTGAGTTGTGTGTAACCGGGGCTACACAATGTAACATATGGCAGAGAAGCGAGACGGGCAGAGTAGCAGGACTGGAACATGGCAGCTAGCAACATTAGCCATGTTAGCTCCGCTCCCGCGGTAGGACCGGTGTGTGTGTGTGTGTGGCGCGGGGCATTATTTCACCATATTTCCTTTGTATTAATAAAATATGTTTGTATTTATGGGATCATGTCTCCACTTGCCTTTGGTTGAACCCTTATGAGATGAACTAGTGAAGTTTGTGCACGCTCCTGTTCAAGGCTGCAGTTTTTTGAAGTTGGAGAAGTTTTTAATGACAAGTAAATTTCTCGTTTCAATTCTTCTGCAAATGTTAGTTTTACGGCACCATATCCAGCACCATATCCAGTTCCTAATTCATATAATTCCATCTTCTTTGGTTCTATTTTCAGTCTTTCTTTTGACAAGTTTTATAAAATAATGAGTGATGTATGGGGCTGCATATTTTGTAAAATGTTATTCAACATTTGTTGCTTAATTATTAGAGATTTAAGTGATAACTTAGTCAATCTATGGGTTGAAACTGAAGCTGGTCTAAGGTGTTTTTGTACTGTTGTTGTATCACAGACTACAGTGTTATTTGAGAATTTAGTCCAGAAAATTTGTTCGTAGGAAATGTAGTAGAAAAGCAAATTACTGAAGTTTGCAGTGAGATTCATCATTGCAGATGGCTCTGACTTCTTTAGATTTTGAAGAGAAGAAAGCATGTGTCTGTAATATGTTGGACTAAATTTCTACTGATATTTGTTGGTTGAAATGATGTCTAAGCAACATCTAAATTGTCAATAGATGTCTAGGCTAAAATTGAGCAAAAAGTGAAAGTTTAGTAAAATGTCTAAAGCTACATTTAGATGTTGGATATGCTGAGAATGTAGTGATATGATCAAGATTTTTGCTTTTAAAAGCTTAAAACCAAACATCATGACTAGGAGCTGTGAAAATATCAAGCTTGAACATTGTCTCTTGTTTCTTGAAACAAACATCTCTAAGTATTATATTTTTTGTTTCAAACTAGGTTTAATTTGTGGTCTTTATATATAATCTTTCCCCGTAAACCACCAGATTGACCTACACACAGATTTGAGTAAAAACATTTTGTACATCTTTAAAACTTTATGAAAAAGAACAGATGTATGATCATTATCAAGAAATCTCAAATTTACTCTTCAGCAACTTAGGTTACAATGATTTACAAGTAGTGCTATAAAACCACGTGTTGTGATTCCTCGAGATACTTTGCAGTCATCAACCTAAAGTCATGCACTGCCTGTGTGTTTCTCAGCTCTTCAGTTATTGTGACCGACCAAGTGCTTGGCTCCCTATAGGACTTTTACAAAAAGCATCTGGAACTCTGTTTCAAACTTAGACTAAAAGCCAAAAATAAGGCTTTGAACTCCCCAACAATGTCTTACTTGCACTGCCCAGGCTGAGGTGTAGAGTAGCTGCAGGGGGGTGGGGGAGCGGGATCAGAGAGAAGACCAGATACTTAGTCTGATTTGCATACAGTGCTGGGCCCTTTTCACTCTTTTTGCACGTTTTGCAAAACACTAGGACATTCTGGTTCCACATGTTTCTGTGTTGATGCCATAAAATATGATTGATGTCACATGGATGCTTTTACCAAAAGCATTAACATTCCACTGCAGTCAAAATGTTTTCAGTAGTTTGGAAGGACAAGCAGTCTCTTTGGAAAGAGCCTCACCTGCACACACATAAGTACAGGTTTTCAAATGGTAGCACTGCCAGCTCTTATGCCATGTGATTTTACTCTGATGTTTAGAAAGGCTGGCTAGTTTTCATAGTTTTTGTTTATTGATTACAAAATTGTAGGTGGTAGTTGACAAAGTTTTACAGATGTAATTTTTTGCTATTGATCAAAAACATTTAGTACCTCTTTAAAAGACATGAATATGTGGATGATTAAAAGCTTAATAATGTGGATAATTAATAATAATAATAATAATAATAATAATAATAATAACAACAACAACTTTATTTATATAGCACCTTTCTCAGGTCAGGTCAAAGACCACAAAGTGCTTCACAATAAAACAATGATAAAAACACAAAGGATAAAACTTGATAAGAACACAAAATAAAAACATGATAAAACAAAAAAATAAATTAAATAAAAACACGATAAGAACGTGATAAAACCAAAAACATAAAACATCATGCACCCTAGAATTAAACTAGAAAATTAGAAAGATGTTTCTATATTTCTCTTTCTCTGACATTTGACCAGTTGTGTGTTATTTTATTAGCTAAAGTCTTTCATTCTAAATTTGTGAAATACAGTTTTATTGTTGACCTATTCCTGACAAATTATTGTTTGAGTAACATATCTGTTTATACAAAATGTTCTCAAGAATCCGATTGTAAATTCTAAGATAATTTTAAAACAGTTTTATTTCTGAGTTGAATCAGTTGTAATCTATGGAACAAAGTCATTTAAATTAGTTATTTTATCTGACTAATGTTTATAAATATACTTTGATTTGTTTATAAAAATACTTTGATTGCAATTATGATGATGTCCCCATCGTAAAGAGAAAACACCTGGAGCTGAGTTCGTTTGTCAGAGCTGATTTTAATCTTGAGATCTGACCTGGGGTAAAGTGGCCCATTAACCTTTCTGGACTTCTTTGAGTCTCGTCACAGGAGCCACTTAACTTTTCCACTGTCGTCACAGCTCATCTGCCTCTGAAGTGCACCAAGCCTCTCGTTTCAACAGTAGTCATCCATCCCACCCTTTATCTGTCCGTCCATACCTAGTCCAGCAGTGGGACAAAGGGCAATGAGCCTGTAAGGAGGTATATGGTTCAAAGACTTTTCTTTAGTTGAGACGTCAGCAGATTACCAGCTTCTAAAAATCTACTGAAGTCTTTGGTTTCACTTGCAGGGTGCTAAAACACAGGTCCCTTCTTGTTGTGGACTTCAAAGCTGAGGCCTGAGAAGAGGAGATTTATACACTGGTGCTGCTCTGCTGTCAGCTTACTCTATGCTTATGCTTGTCTTTTAATGCTTTGACAGCAAGTATAATCAGAATTATGAGCTATACAGATCTTTCCAAAGTGACTAAATTATTAGGATTTTTAGTGATTGCCTTAAAACAAAGCATGGAGTGAGCTGATCCCTAATGGAACTCACCCATAGGAGCAAAAGCTGGTTTGATTTTTCCACTGTACTATACTACTACTATTTTTTGCTATAATTCAGTGACCAGTAATCCAACTATTAGGTTACAGCTGTCCTTTTGTCATTGTTAGCATCGTTTACTTAGCTGCATTTTGCTAACAGTAACAACTGATAAAATAATGAATAAAATGTGTGAGCTCGCTACATCAAACAACACGAATGGCTGCTGCAGAAAACAAGCTGAAGCTTAAAGACCTGCCTGTTGGTTTTTAATCAGCTGTGTGAAAATGTTTGTTCAGTAGATGAGCTGCACAGCAAGCAATGTGCCACAGGTATGGAAGGCAGCAATACCATATAATGCATCATTTGAAATTCTACTAGGCAGGCCATTAGTATTTTCTGGCTTCCAAAAAGATCCCCCAAAAAATAACTGGTATCAGAACTTGGTATTGGCAAATACTCAACAGTAAGGATGACCTTCAAATTGTTGACCACTTTCAAATCATCAGCTCACACAATCAGCAATAAATTTTTTTTACAGATGTTGTCCATTCATTTTGATACATGTAGATATATCCATCCATCTGTATATTAACCCATCCATCCATCTATCATCCATCCATCCATCCATCCATCCATCCATCCATCCATCCATCCATCCATCCATCCATCCATCCATCCATCCATCCATCCATCCATCCATCCATCCATCCAACCAACCATCCAACCAACCATATATTAACCCATCATATCTACATACAGTATATTTAAATCTATACACACATATACATACACTTGAGGGAGCTTGTGTTATGGATTGAGTTTAGGACAGACCCTGGCGCGAACACAGACAATGGGATGCTGGAGGTAAGTGAAAACAAAGTGATTTATTATATACAGGTGCTGGAGGTGTGGACCTTAGGAGGCCTTAACGTCCCGGGCAGAACTGTACGCTACTTCACTGCAGGGAGGAGAGGAGAGGGAGCACAGGCAGGGAACACTGAATGAGTGGATGATGATAAAATGGAAAGGGTCTTAATGTGAGTGGAATGAGGAGGGAGTGTTGGAGCTGGCGACCGGCAGGGAGACACACAGGCAGGCAGGTCAGGAGGGGACGATGATTATGATGGTGACCGGTCATAGTGCAGCCAGGGGAACCGGATAGAACGGAGGCTGACGGCGAACGGCAGGGGGATCCAGAGGAGACGGAGACTGAGGAAGGAGCTGAAGATCCAGATGAAATGGCGACAGGCCGGAACGAAGCAGGAGAACGGGAACTGAGAGGAGACGCATGGGGAAGTGGACACAATGAACTGGCGTCTTCCTGGTGGGACGCAGATCCTTTTATGTTGTGGTGATGAGGGTGATGAGCTGAGTGATTGCAGCTGAGGGAGGTTGAGAGCGGTCCAGCTGGTTTGAGAGGAGGAGGCGTGCCTTCCGGAGCCCAGGATATGACAGCTTGTGCACATGGGAGTCCCTATTCATTAGTTTGACTCCTACCTCCACCTGTGTGTCTCGATCTTCTCCACCTGTCTGCTCCTCCTCCTGCAGCAGAAGCTGCATGATGTGTGCTTTCCTCTGCTTGCTGCGCAAAAAAGTGAACTCTCCAACTTCTGCTGTGAATAATCTGGTCTGTTAGAGTGACTCTTTATCACAAAACTTCAGCATCTGCTACTACAGGAAGTGAAACATTTGGCGCTGAGTGACGTTTCTCCTCTGGAAAACCCACCACTTCAATCCGGGTTAAACATGCACTGTAATGCACGCGTTACTGACGTTTGTACTGAGTAAAATATTACAGATTTTTTTTCTGTAATGCCTTACATTACCACATTACAGACAAAAGCAATGCATTACAGTAATTAATTACTTTTGTAACTCGTTACTCCCAACACTAGTTGCTGGGTCTTGGTGCCCGGGGCCGGGTGCTGGGGCAAATGCCGACTCGCTCCCAGTGACACCTAGATGGGATCTGGGCCCTCTAGCCCTGTCGCCCATGGATGTCGGATCTCTGGGTCTGGGTTGGATCTGTCCTGGTGTGGCTGGCTGCTCGTGGGGGCTGCAGGTCCGTCATGAAGTCCCTGGGGCTCTGGCACGGCAGCTGCTGGGTATCCCCCACGGGGTGGTCCTTTGCACTCCCTGGGGGGAGGGGGGGTTGCTCCTGTGATGGTCTTCCTGGGATTGCTGCACTCTGGGTGGTCTCCGGGTGTCTGGAGCTCGGGTCTCCCCCATGTCCTCCATGGGTCTTGGGATGGGTCTGTGGCCTCTCACATTCACTATTGAACACTCCCATGGAGAAACCTAATATACACAAGCGCGCGCACACACACACACACACACACGCAGTGTTCACACAAGCATGCACTCAGGTGTTTTCAGACACATTAACTTGGGCTGTGGATCGCACTGAACACACCTGGAATTAGTCGTTACTGTGTACATTCCAAGATATTGTAATTGTTGTTCCACAGGCTGCTCCTTGGGGGAGACACCACACACACTTTGATATCGGGCCAAGACAATTAAATACGTTAAATTTCCCCGAATTGTGATCAGAGCGGTCCTGACCTCCTTCAGAGGAACCAGAGCACTCTTAATTCTGCACTGAGAAATCTTCAAACAAGCTAGGTTTAGCTAGCTATTTTACACAAACACGTCTCAGAGCTCTCACCCGTCCTGTTGGGTATAATCCTTATGCTGTGTCTCCACGGCATAAGATCCATCATTTTTGCACAATAGAGTGCAAAATACCAGCTGTTGAAATGTTCCCCCAAGTTTTTCCTCTTTCTACGAAACGTTTTTAGTTTTCTGCTAACTGAAAAGGTGTTTTTCTTTTAGGGAATCTGGTATTTTTCCCTAAAATTGAAGCGCTAACAGCTGACTGTTTCTGTCCTTCTCTCACTTCCGGGATGTTCTGCTTTAAAATGCTCCAGCACACATTAATGGAGGATCCAAGCAGTGCAGAAGTGAGGCGCTTTGGCGAGACAGACAGCCGGATTGTCCAATAGTTGCTTTCGGTCCAAAACGTATGATTGGCTGAGGTTTTTAGAGAACTGCGAGGGAACCACCTTATTGATTTCTTTAGTGTTTATTTAATGGCCACAATATATTTATAGCTATACTGTGTTAGAATGTTGTTAAGGGGCATGAAAAAACATTTTAAGCTACATTGTTTACCAAATTCCCTATGGTACATTTAACCCACCACGCAAGATAGGAATATCTGATAAGATTAATATGATAAGATAACTCCTCCTTGAACCGTCACCTTATCGTGGTGGAGGAGTTTGAGTGCCCTAACGATCCTAGGAGCTATGTTGTCTGGGGTACTTGTGCCCCTGGTAGGGTCACCCATGGCAAATTGATCCTAGGGGAGGGGTGAGACAAAGAACGGTTCAGAAGACCCTTCATGGAGAAGCAATCTAAGAGTCTGAGTACCCGGCCCGGAGGGTTACCGGGGTCTCACCCTGGAGCCAGGCCTGGGGTTGGGGCCCGTGGACGAGCGCCTGGTGGCCGGGCTTTCGCCCATGGGGCCCGGCCGGGCCCAGCCCGAACCGGAGACATGGGCTCATCCAACTGTGGGCCCACCACCTGCAGGAGGAGAGTGAAGGGTCCGGTGCATTGTGGATCGGGTGGCAGACCGAGGCGGGAGCTTTGGCGATCCGATCCCCGGACGGGAAAACTGGCTATCGGGACATGGAACGTCACCTCTCTGGCGGGGAAGGAGCTGGAGCTTGTGGAAGAGGCTGAGCGATACCGGCTAGATATAGTCGGGCTCACCTCGACACATAGCGTTGGCTCTGGAACCCAAGTCCTGGAGAGGGGTTGGACACTTTGCTGGAGTTGATCCGGGTGAGAGGCGGAGGGCTGGGGTGGGCTTTCTGTTAGCCCCAAGACTCTCTGCCTGTACGTTGGGGTTTACCCCGGGGGACGAAAGGGCAGCTTCCCTACGCCTTCGGGTTGGGGAACGGGTCCTGTCTGTTGTTTGTGCTTATGCACCAAATAGCAGTTCAGAGTACCCACCCTTTTTGGAGTCTCTGGGACGAGTGCTGGATAGCGCTCCAACAGGGGACTCCATTGTCCTGCTGGGGGACTTCAATGCTCACGTGGGCAATGACAGCGTGACCTGGAGGGGCGTGATTGGGAGGAACGGCCCGCCCAATCTGAATCCGAGTGGTGTTCTGTTTTTGGACTTCTGCGCAAGTCGCAGTTTGGCCATAACGAACACCATGTTCGAACATAAGGATGCCCATCGGTACACCTGGTACCAGGGCAGCCTAGGTTACAGGTCGATGATTGACTTTATAGTTGTATCATCTGACCTGAGACCGTATGTTTTGGACACTCGGGTGAAGAGAGGAGCGGAGCTGTCAACTGATCACCACCTGGTGGTGAGCTGGATCAGATGGCAGGGGAAGATGCCGCGCAGACCTGGTAGACCTAAACATATAGTGAGGGTCTGCTGGGAACGCCTGGCAGAAGAGCCTGTCAAGATGGTCTTCAACTCCCACCTCCGGCAGAGCTTCGACCGCGTCCCGAGAGCAGTGGGGGACATTGAGTCCGAATGGGCCTTGTTCCGCTCTGCGATTGTTGAGGCGGCTGTTGCTAGCTGTGGTCGCAAGGTAGCCGGTGCCAGTCGTGGCGGTAACCCCCGTACCCGCTGGTGGACACCAGAGGTTAGGGGAGCCATCAGGCTGAAGAAGGAGGCCTACAAGGCATGGCTGGTCTGTGGGTCTCCAGAGGCAGCAGACAGGTACCGGCGGGCCAAGCGAAGTGCAGCAGTGGCAGTTCCCGAGGCAAAATCTCGGGCGTGGGAGGAGTTTGGCGAGGCCATGGAAAAAGACTATCGGTCGGCTCCAAAGAGGTTCTGGCAAACTGTCCTGCGCCTCAGGGGAGGAAGGCAGCAACTCGCTCACACTGTTTACAGTGCNGGACGGGGAGCTGCTGACGTCAACTGGGGCTATAGTCGGACGGTGGAAGGAATACTTTGAGGAGCTCCTCAATCCCACCGACGCGCATTCCGAGGAGGAACCAGAGCTGGGAGACCTGGGAACGGACTGTCCAATCTCTGGGGCAGAAGTCGCTGAGGTAGTCAAAAAACTATGCAGCGGCGGAGCCCCAGGGGTGGATGAGATCCGACCTGGGTATCTCAAGGCGATGGATGTTGTAGGTCTGTCGTGGCTGACACGTCTCTGCAACATTGCGTGGTCATCGGGGGCAGTTCCTGTGGAGTGGCAAACCGGGGTGGTGGTTCCCATTTTTAAGAAGGGGGACCAGAGGGTGTGTTCCAACTATAGGGGGATCACACTCCTCAGCCTCCCTGGAAAGGTCTACTCCAGGGTACTGGAGAAGAGGTTCCGGTCGATGGTTGAATCTCGGATTGAAGAGGAGAAATGTGGTTTTCGTCCTGGTCGTGGAACTGTGGACCAGCTCTTTACCCTCGCTAGGGTGATGGAGGGGTCATGGGAGTTTGCCCAACCAATCCACATGTGTTTTGTGGATTTGGAGAAGGCTTATGACCGTGTCCCCAGGGACACCCTGTGGGGGGCGCTCCAGGAGTATGGGGTTGATGGTCTTTTGTTAAGGGCCATTCAGTCCCTGTACCAGAGGAGTGTGAGTCTGGTCCGCATAGCCGGCAGTAAGTCGGACCTGTTCCCAGTGAGGGTTGGACTCTGCCAGGGCTGCCCTTTGTCACCGGTCCTGTTCATAACCTTTATGGACAGGATTTCTAGGCGCAGCCATGGTGTGGAGGGGGTTGAGTTTGTTGACAGGAGAATTGCGTCTCTGCTTTTTGCAGATGATGTGGTCCTCCTAGCTTCATCAGGCTCTGACCTTCAGCTCTTGCTGGGGAGGTTCGCAGCCGAGTGTGAAGCGGCTGGGATGAGGATCAGCACCTCCAAATCTGAGGCCATGGTTCTCGACCGGAAAAAGGTGGATTGCCAACTCTGGGTCGGGAGAGAGGTCCTGCCTCAAGTGGAGGAGTTCAAGTATCTCGGGGTCTTGTTCACGAGTGAGGGAAGGAGGGAGTGGGAGATCAACAGGCGGATTGGGGCAGCGTCTGCAGTGATGCGGACACTGAACCGGTCTGTTGTGGTAAAGAGGGAGCTGAGCCAGAAAGCAAGGCTCTCGATTTACCGGTCGGTCTACCTCCCAATCCTCACCTATGGTCATGAGCTTTGGGTAGTGACCGAAAGAACGAGATCGCGGATACAAGCGGCTGAAATGAGTTTTCTCCGCAGGGTGGCCGGGCTCAGCCTTAGGGATAGGGTAAGAAGCTCGGACATCCGGGAGAGACTCGGAGTAGAGTCGCTGCTCCTCCATATCGAAAGGAGCCAGTTGAGGTGGTTCGGGCATCTGGTAAGGATGCCTCCTGGACGCCTCCCTCGGGAGGTGTTCTGGGCATGTCCTGCCGGCAGGAGGCCCCCAGGTCGACCCAGGACAAGCTGGAGGAAATACATCTTCAGTTTGGCCTGGGAACGCCTGGGCGTCCCAGCTGAGGAGCTGGTGGACTTGGCCGGGGAGAAGGTGGCCTGGGCTGCCCGACTTGGAATGCTGCCCCCGCGACCCGGACCCGGATAAGCGGAAGAAGGCGAGGCGAGGCGAGGCGAGGTGATAAGATTATCATTAGAGTCATTATAAAAATTGGGCGCAGACTTAAGATTGTCAGATGAGGAGAATTGGGGCAAAAATCAGCTTAAAAATCTTACCATATGAACTGGTCTTATGCTGTTGCACTCATATGGTGCATCTTGAGTTTATCCATGTCTTTAGGTGTCGTTTGCACTTGTTTTTTCAACCAGTAGTCATCATTGCTTACTTTTTAGACATAACAACTTATAGCTTTGCGGGGTTTTTTTGTAGAAAAATGTACCATTTTAATTTTAGGCACTGCAAAGGATAACCTAACTTTCTGTACACTTAGTCCTAAACGTGATATTAGTTCAAAGTTTCCCATTATAAATTCCTCTTGAGGGAAATCAATGAATGTCTGCAAGAATTGGTACAGGTAAGATGAGTGGATTACATGATGGTAAGTTAATGCACGAATGAATGCAAAAGTTGATTTTTGTGTTAGAAAAAGGGAAATCCCTCTTATTCTCTAACTGCGTCTTTCTGAATCAGAACTTCAGAGAACAGCATGAATTGTTGGATTCATAAATCAGTGACATTTTTAACTCAGAATGTTCTAAAGGCTTCTTCAGCCCATGGGTCTGAACACTTCCTGAAGCTGAGCTGTGCTCCTTGAATTCAAGCAGAAGCATGCTAAAAATAATAAAGTCTGCACTTACAGTGCTCTTGTTTGACAGGTGCTGTAAGGTAACTTGTGGCTGTAAAAAATCTACTTTTGCTCAGTGCTGAAACAGGCAGATCTCAACTTGTTGGATTTAAAATGTAAGTTCAACTCATTCAAAATGTCAAAGTTGGTGGAGAGGGTTTCTAATGATAGACTCAGATTAAAGATTGTTTTATTCATTCTGTCCAGCCCACATGTATTTTGTGGACTCATCCAAACAATCATGTCTTTAAGGAGCTTTGAATGTCAGTCTGTCTATGCCCATAGTGACAGCATAAAGTCAAGCCTGATCCCACGGCCGACTGAACTACAACGTGATTTAAGGTGTTTATTGACAGTATCTCAAGGCGTGTTTATGGATATAAAATGATCTGGTTTTGTTTGTGCCTTCAGGAACTGAATGATCAATCTGGGTTTTGTAATGAAGATGTTGCACCAAGAATGAATTAAACTTAAACCAAAGTGACCCAAACTGAATTTTTTTGACAGTCTGAACAGCACAAATCAGTAAAAAAAAAAAATCTGACACAGGTCACTTGTTTATGTGATCCTAATTCAGATACATATCTAATGAAACTGACTACACAAACTTTCCTTCGTGACTTAGTCAGAACTTTGTGTTGTTCCGATTGAACAGCCTCTATAGATTTGGACAGTGTTGGGCAAGTTACTTCAAAACTGTAATGCATTATTTATTACTTGTTCCTGTCATTTTAAAGTAATCCCTTACATTACATTATTACTGTTTTTTAAATGTAAGGCATTACACTACTCTTGCATTACTTTTAGTTACTCTCACCAAAATAACTAAATGTGGATTTGACCATAAATGTAGCTCATTCTACATCCAGTGGAAGGTGATGTGATGGATACATGGAGAGATATCAACTATCTGTATATTAATCCATCCATCATTTATCATCCATCCATCATTTATTCATCCATCACTCAATATCCATCCATCCATCATTTATTCATCCATCATTTATCATCCATCACTCAATATCCATCCATCCATCATTTATTCATCCATCACTCAATATCCATCCATCCATCATTTATTCATCCATCATTTATCATCCATCATTATCCATCCACCCATCATTATCCATCATCCATCCATCATCTATCCATCCGTCATCAATCCATCATTATCCATCATCCATCCATCCATCCATCATCCATCCATCCATCCATCG
This sequence comes from Callopanchax toddi, assembly GCA_006937965.1. NCBI lineage: Eukaryota > Metazoa > Chordata > Actinopteri > Cyprinodontiformes > Nothobranchiidae > Callopanchax > Callopanchax toddi. Next base: position 553,803 of record SSNR01000068.1, on the reverse strand, counting down.
TTATCCAGCATCCATCCATCATTATCCATCATCCATCCATCATTATCCATCATCCATCCATCATCTATCCATCCATCATCCATCCATCATCATCCATCATCCATCCATCATTATCCATCCATCCATCCATCCATCCATCCATCCATCCATCCATCCATCCATCCATCCATCCATCCATCCATCCATCCATCCATCCATCCATCCATCCATCCATCCATCCATCCATCCATCCGTATATTAATCTATCAAATCTACATACAGTATATTTAAATCTATACACACATACATATACCTGAGGCAGCTTGTGCACATGGGGAGTTCCTATTCATTAGTTTGACTCCCTGCGATGGCCTGGCGACCCGTCCAGGGTGTCCCCCGCCTCTCGCCCCTTGACCGCTGGAGATAGGCACCAGCTCCCCCGCGACCCTCTGTGGAGGATTAAGCGGCTACAGAAGATGGATGGATGCATAGTTTGACTCCTACCTCTACCTGTCTGCTCCTCCTCCCCCCTGCAGCAGGCAGCGGACGCTGCATGACGCGCGCTTTCCTCTGCTCGGCGCGCGCGAGAGAGTGAACTCTCCAACTTCTGATGTTAATAATCTAGTCTGTTAGAGCGACTCTTTATCAGGAAACTTCTCAGTTCGCTTCAGTTTCCGAGCGGCGCGCTGCTGGCTTTGGTTACTGTGAGCGCGCAGGACTTGGGCAGCGCACGCGACTTGTGCGCGCTCCTCCGACACAGTTCGGAACCACGCATGAGTTTACTGCGTGGCCCAGACAGAACCGGACTCCACTCTGCTCTGTCTGACTACAGGAAGTGAAACATTTGGCGCTGAGTGACATTTCTCCTCTGGAAAACCACCACTTCAGTCCGGGTTAAACATGCACTGTAATGTGCGCGTTACTGACATTGTACCGAGTAAAATATTACAGATTTTTTTTCTGTAATGCCTTACATTACTGCGTTACCGCAAAAAGCAATGCATTACAGTAATTAATTACTTTTGTAACTCTTTACTCCCAACACTGGATTTGGATCCGTAAACACAACATGCAGCACGTGATGCTGATGTTTGTAGGGTGCTACTCCAGGTCTTCTGTGCACGTGGGTCACTTCTATTTCCTCCCCTTGTCCTGTTCTGACAGCTGAGGCAGACAGAGTGGTTGGTCACTTCAGAGCCATACACTGTTTTTACTAGAGTCTGATAGTGGTCACAATTAAAATATAACAAAAAAATCTGATATCGGCTAAAATTTTGAAAAGATCATTGAGATTTGCAGTGTGGATGTTGGTGTAAATTCTCAGTCATCCAGAACATGGTGGAACCTGAATTTCTCTTGTTTCTTGAAGACATTTTACCTCATTTAAAGGGGGTTCTTTAGTTCTGAAACATGGATGGAAGCATTATGCTGTTATGTCAGAAACACTCACACTGATAAGGTCAGAGAAGTCCATCGGCGTAGATTTGGCATGAACGGAGGTGACGTGTCTGCACCAATACCCAGTAATCACTGAATTGTTCCCACCAATAATACGTGCAGCCCAGTGGACTGAGGTGCTGTGCTGCTGTGTGCGGAGTTGGGACAGACCTGTGTCCAGGATAAAGAGGCATACGTGTCTGGATTAACAGGCGTGAGCCCTTCGCAGCCGCTTACACTGGTGTCACCTGCCCGGGTATTTTCCCGGTGATGGTAACTTTGGGCCGGTCTGGACTGGGACCAGGACAAATGGCTTTAATCTGCAGTTCTGCACTTCCTGTTTTGGCGCAAACAGGAAGTGCGCCAAAACAGTCCCAGTCCCGTCCTGGTCCCCACCAATGTCAAGATCTACGCCATTGAAGAGGTCACTAATGAGGCCATTGTGGCCTATTGGATCATTAAGGTCACATGACCCTAACCTCTATTCAGTTCCCTGTTTGTGTCATTATTTCTGATCCAGTCCTGTCTCCTGTGTGAGTTTCTGTTTCTGTGAACGTTGCCTAAGAAAACAGCCAGGTGCAGACTGGGATTCCTCAAGATGAGCTGGAGAGTTTTACTGGGGGGTCACTGGGATGTCTGGGCGTCTCTTCCTGACCTGATGACTCTGTGAAACAACGTTGGATACATGATTAAAATAGCAAGTTGTGTGCCTTATGACCAGGAGGCCAACATAAACACTTTCAATTCTAAGAATTTAATTTAATTTTATATAGCAGCAGTTTACAACAAAAATAACCTCAAAGTGCTAAAACAAACAGATCAGGAATCTTCTCTCAGAGCCATTTTTTGTTGACTGAAGGTAAATGTCAGTAAAACAGATACATTTCTTGCTACAGGCTGCAGCAACGCAGCATATAATCATCATTTATCATCATTATCCGAAGCTGCCAATCATCCAGATCAAGATCCAAACAGAAGCTGGACCAGATGAGCCTCGGGGTCGGAGCTGTTTAACACTTTATCTAGATAATATTTTTATTTGATTTTCAAAGCCATGCTTACACATGTATCTTTATAATAAATTGCAGTGGCTTTCATGTAGAAATGGTGCTTATATCACAATGTATGATATAGTTCATAAACTGGTTTGAACAGTTTGTGAATGCTCTTCACTCTCACCACGCCTCAAGGAGATTCCATTAACAGCACAATGTGATTTTAAAAGACCCAGCAATGTTTATAAATCAGGTTTCAAAATGTGTTTCTGAAGTGAAATGAAAAAGTTACTGGTAAGGGCAGCGTTATGTGGTGATCTGTGAATCAATGACTGGTGAATAAGAAACACAAACAGGGAGGAGAGAGACGAGGAGCTCCTGTTGTTCCTGCTAATCTCAATTATTAGTCACTGCTTCAGTCCAACATTAAGCAGAGTAAAGTGAAACTAATCTGATGTTTTAATTAGTGCGCTCACAACATTGTCATTGGTTGTTGGCCTCCCTGAGCACGCCTCCAGAACTTAATAGGGGTGTGGTTAGGGTGAGTAAACACTGGGAGATTAACTCAACTTTGGAATATTTTCATGACAATCTTATTTTGAGCAACTGTTCTGAGCCAATGTTGATTTCTAGGTGATTTTTTTCAGGGTAACAGACTGTCCTGCATTATTTGAAAGTGGGTTTGATCAAGAGTTCTTCAGACTTCAAAGGATGACGACGCCTCTCCTGGGTTCTGGTTCAGGCTGTTGCTGGATTGTTTCCTGTCAGATTCTGTTCATCTGACCTTCGTTCAGAAGGTCTGAAGAACAATCCATCAGGACTATTTAACCCCTCTAATGTCTACTTAATTTGTTTTACATAATTTATTGTAAAGGAACAAAACAAAACAGTTGAACTATGGATGAAGATCCTCCTTTTTACCAACCTGATGATGTAACAACCTCTCTTCACTCCTGTTAATGGAGCTTCCACACTCAGAAAAACCTCGCTAATCTGTGAAACGACAGACCAACACACAATGAACCAGTCTGGTCACAGCTCACGTTGTGTGTGTGCGCAACGATGTGAACTCATTAAATGTCAGTTTTAATGAGTGAAGAACAGATGAAGAAGCACTTCTAACGTCTGGACTTCTGCAAAAACTACTGTCTTGGTAAGCTAGCTTTTTCACATGTCCCAATGAGTGTGTGTGTGTGTGTGTGTGTGTGTGTGTGTGTGTGTGTGTGTGTGTGTGTGTGTGTGTGTGTGTGTAAATGCCAGGAGGCAATTGTGTGTTGTTTGTAAAGAATGTAATATTCTATAAAGCATTATTTGATGATTTGAGGAGACAATTCATTTGATTTAGTTTTTCAATATTGTTCTAATTGTGTTCCTTAAGGTTACTGTTTAATTTACTGATTTAATTAAATTACTCCTTATGGTTTCTTGTTTTTAATGTACGGTGACCTTGAGTTTTTAGAAAGGCGCCTTAAATAAAATGTATTATTATTATTATTATTATTATTATTATTATTATTATTATTACTGTTCCACCTTATACCTATCACTGGGTTACTCTCAGCTCCTATGGACCTGTGAGTGTGTACATACCCTGAAGTGGGTTACACGAGTGTCAGCTTGACCCCAGATGTCAGGGTGTGATCATGCTGACACATAGAAGAAGCAGCATCAAGTGCAGAGTCTTCATGCTGTCAGTTATCATGAAGCAAATGCTCTCAGTATGAAGAACAGAGAAAACACAAACTACCTCTGTTGTATGTCAATGTTCATTTTATTTCTATCTCTACATGCAACACAGTAATAAGTCAGCTGTGAAAGCTTAAACGTTGTAGAAAATATGACAAATTCAGAAATTTAAAGCTGTCTGGAGTATTTATTTAAGTATCAAAGTTTTATAAATGATTCAAATGATAGTTGAGGTCTAAACTATGATCTGTGGGTAGAGTTCCACAACAGCTGTTATTCTTCTGAAGTCCCTCCTTCCTCCAATATACCCCTATGAATTCACACTGAGTTTTTCAGCCAATAGAATTTGAGTTTCTGCATTGTCTGCTGTCAACCAACGTGCATCAACATTGCACAAACCTGAAAATGTGGGGCCGCGCACAAGATGCCCCGTGTCTTCCTGTTTACACCATACTGGAAGAACGTTACAGAGAAGTCGGAGCAAGCTTCTGCTAAGAAGTTAGCCATTCCCCGGCTACATAGGGCTACATCAACTTCAATAAGTAAAACAAAGAAAAGTCCAGCGACTAAACTTGGCAAAAAACACAAGGGGTCTTGGTACGTTTGATTAAAAATGTCTCTTTTGTTCAAATGGTAAATTGTCTGTATTTATATAACTCTTTCTAGAGTCCTACACTCCCCAAAGCGCTGTGCAACACATCAGTCATTCACCCATGCACACACACATTCACACTCTGGTGGTGATAAACTACATTGTAGCCTCAGCTGCTCTGGGGCACATAGACCATGGACCGACACCACCAGGTCCCTCTGACATCACCAATAGGCAAGATGGGTGAAGTGTCTCCAAGGACACAATGACAAAGTAACCTAGCCAGAGGTGGGATCAAACCGGCAACTCTTGGGTTGCCAGACGGCCACATGCCGCTCCATGCTCAAATACTCCAGACTCCAGCTTTAACAGAAGAACATGGAAATAAAAAAACGTTTCCTGTTCTTGAAAGAATTTGTGTTGTAGTCAAAAGTCATAACTTAATCTTGTCACGTTTATTTTGACCACACATCTTTCAAAACCCGGCTTTAGTTAGTGGTGTAAACTTACATGGGAAACATGTCATTTTCTGGGTCCAGGATTAAACACAATCCAACCTCCTAACTTTTATTGATCCCCAACGAGAACTTGAAATTATGCTGCAAAAAACTTTACTTTGAAGCAGGCACTGAGCCTTTTTCTTAGCTATTTAATATAACCTTTAAGTGAGTATAATTACTATAATATATGGCTGAATTGCAGTCACTGGAATGCAGTGATCCAAACTTTAATAAACCAAACTACAAAACCTGTCTCCATGAAGGAGGCAGCTGGGGACAGGAAACAGCTGTACAGTACAGGTAGATAGGATCTAACTACATGTTTCAGGTGTTTCAGCACACCAGATCGATGAGTGATTAACAGGCTCCTTAAGAACTTCAGGGCATTTTGAAGAAGTAATTCAACCACTAAATCAGGTGTGTTGGAGCAGGAAACCACTAAAATATGTACAGAGACCCTCACCTTTGAGCTAGAGACAACTGCAGGCTGGGAGGGGTGATTAATGGTTGAGTAACAGGTGAGCTGATGAGCAAACAGAACACAGCTGTGAGGAGTGGAGCACTGAGGGAAACCATAACTGAGAAACACTGAACGTAAAGAAACTTTAATCCTAAGAAGTCTATTAAAGAAATGACACAATATTAAAATTAATGAGAAGGAACTTTATACACAGAACTAACTCAAGAAACGAAACCAATCCCCCAACATCAGGACGCCACAAAACACAAAGTCAAGTTTGAGGGTTCTTGCTGATATCAACTGACCAAAGCATGAGGACGGCATTTCATCAAAACCCCAGAATGCGGTGTAAGCAGGAAATTAAATACCTGGTTAAAAAGGACTAATACTTTGGATTAGACTGAAACCTTTACATTGTAATAGGACTTTCTGTACACTGTGTTTGGCCTCACATTAGTAACAATCTGAAGAAAAAAATGAGTGTCTCTGCTAGGGGTGGGAATTGAGACCCGGTTCCGACCTAGAACTGGTTCCAACAGATCAGTTCCGTCGGAGTCGTACACCTCCAACTTTATCCATCTTAACAATTCTCTTGTTTCTGGTTTTCCTGAAATTTGCTGGTCAGTAATCTTTCACCCCGGTGGGATTTATGAACCTCTCACTGGTCCGACAGAACAATAACACGGTTTGTGTCCGACAAGTGCAGCGCGAGCAGCGGAGGGGCTTGACGAGGTGAGGTCCCCCGACGGAACAGCTGCTTGCAGCATGTACTGACAAACTTGCAACAAACGCCGGATTCCCTACTCTGCTTTTTTACAAATCGCACACTGAGACGACTCAGGGGGGTGAAGGCGCTGCAGTGGTTTCGGTCTGGAAGCAGTGCTCGGTTCGGTTCTCTGAACCTCATCTCGTCATGTCCCTCTCCTGCTCACACTGCGCTTGTCGGACAGAAACTATTAGCGAGAGGTGCAAAGAGGACAACCCCTACGGGGATGGGGGTGACCAGGGGAAAGGTGGAGGGGCATTGGGGTAATGACCCCCCCCAATAAAAAAAAAAAACCCAGACACACACAAATCACACCATGGTCGTTCTTTTTTTTTGCCCCTTAACATTTACTCAAGAATTTATAAGGGAATTGTTAAATAATTGGATTGATAAGAAGAACTGACAATGAAATTGATAAAAACTTATAAATTCCCACCCCTAGTCTCTGCATCCATAACTGAAGGACGACTACGTTCTACCATCCTGGAAATGCAGTCAAGCGCCGCTCAAAATCACTCAGAGGGCTGCGAGTGGCCCCTGAGCCGCACTTTGGACATGCCTGGTCTAATTCAAAGTATTAGCCTTTTATAACCAGGTTGGTCTTTTGATTTAATTGTTTGGTAAGTAGAAACACAAAACCTGCCTGACTTTTACTCAAAGCAGACTTGTGAGCACCGTTCATAAAACCTGACTAAGTCCAGCAGCTTTACTGAAGACTGACCTAGATCATGTTCTTGTTGATGATAATGGGCTAGAATTAATTTAATATATTTTACTAAGGGTCATGTATGAGACCCATTTATGTCTAGTTTTGAGCAGTACAAACAGAACAAATCGCTTTCATTTTTTAAAGTAAAAAGTGAACATTTTGTGGCCCGTGGCATGAGACATCTCTCTCATATTGAAAAGTTTGGACACGCCTGACTTAAGTGTTTACTTTTGTGTTCACAACAAGAATGGAGGAGTTTGTTACCAATCAGTGATTCTCAGAGGTAGCACTGGAGTGACTAGTCCATACTTTGTCTCTTCAGTATTCGTGAACGCTGTTGGCCTCGGGCTATGTGTATTAGACACTTCATTAAGTTGACTGACAGTCCTGAAGCAAGAAGTTAAAGGTGGCACACTGTTTCTGTTCACTCACACAGACAGGGCACGTGTTTGGGCTTCAATTAAAGCATCAGAGAGCAGACGCTGATTCCTGATGACAAAGTCAAAGATCCAGCGGGAACAATAGAACAGAAAGTCGTTGAGCCTCAGCATGAGCTCAGAGGCGGACTGTTGGGGCAGATCTGAAACGCGGGCTTCGGAAACCACTCACAGCTGATGTGCTCACTTATACGGAAAGCTGATTAGGAACTTAATCATGCGTTGAGTCTTATCGTTACACCTCAGGTTGACTGATGACAGCCACCTGGAGCTCAATCTCATAGCGTGCAGTGTGACGTGAGGTCCAGTGATTGTGTGTCTGAGACTGTTTCTATCACTATGCAGAGAGAGTGTCTGTGACCTGCAAAAGAGAGGGTTTAAAGTCAGCCAGGCCTCAGATATTCAGGGTGAGTTTGACCATCGTTATGTAGAGGTTGTACACAAAAAAATCACGTTTTTGACCCTTTTTTGGGATTTTGACTGAACAAAAAGTAGATTGGAATAAAATTTCAAGTTAAAAACAACAAATATTTTAAAAAACTTTTGATATTTAGTGACATTGTTGAGGTTACTTGTGCATTTTGTACCATAAAACATCTTGGTTTTGATGTCCTTTGAACTATATGACCCTTCACCTCATTTGACATCTGTGAAGTACAGCTTATCAGCTGTATCATATCATCACGTGTAATCAGCTCATGAAATGAGCATTTTGTTGTTGTTTTGAAATCATTTTGTTCTCAAAGATTGTCTGGAAGGAATTTGCATATCTTAATCTGCCAGTTTACATTTTACTGTGTAAAAAGAAATCCTCATTTGAATGTTGTCCAGCAGCAGCGTTGACTCCTCGGAGCTCCTAGGCATCTAGGATGAACCATACAGTATATCACAGTATAAATGTGGATTGTGGTCAAAATAAGCCATTTTTATGATCTTTGTTGAAAGAACTAGTTGCCATGTGCTTCAGACTGAGGAGGAGAAGAAGCATTTAGACTTGTTTTAAAAAACAACAAGGAAACCCATTAATATTTATTAGTCAAATGAACTTGATGAGCTAAAAAAATATATATAATGGCCTCTGAGTCGTTCAAAAGAGAGTCTGAGTCAACCCACTAAGCATGTTTGATACCAATATTAATTTTGGCAGACACTTTGGTTTTAGTCTTAGTCTTTTTAACTAAAATGCTGATTAGTTTTAGCCCCATTTTAGTCGTGTCTGTATGTGATAGTTTTAGTCCAGTTTTAGTTGACGAAACTCAAAAAGGTTTTAGTCTAGTTTTAATTTTAAAAGTATTAATTAGGGCTGGGACTTTAACACGTTAATTATGATTAATTAATTATGAAAGAAATAATGCGTTACAAAACGTAACACAATTTGCGTTTGAAGCAAGGCGGAGCACTTGTCAGCATGATTTCCTGCTAAGCTAACCAGCCTAAAGCCTGGGACACACAGAAGACGGACGCGTTGCGCCACAGAATCGCCACGGTCTAGGGGTACACAGGACACGCTATGCAGCCTATTGAAGGCTGAACGCTGCTTGGAAAATCGCCGTATTAAAGCCATAAATGCCACGCCGCGCCACTTGAGATAGAACCGGCACCGAACTTTAGCGCCTCCGCACGGACTAACGTTTGGGTTGCGCTCTCCGTGTAGCCACTCTCAGTAACTATAATGTTTTTGTTTTTTTAAGACGGCGTGGGCGTGACGCATCCATCCTCTGTGTGTCCCAGGCTTAAGGAGAAAGCGCAGCCGAACCTTACGTCACCGCCTGAAATTTTCAATGGGATTTCACCACACAGCTGACCACAGACGATGCGGCGAAGTGGCGGCGGCGTCTCAGAACTAACACCTACTAACGGCGACGCACCTTAGGAATTCACAAAAAGTTACCAACAGGTTTTTTGTCCCTAATTATGTTGGTTTGGATCTGGTCACTCGAGTCACGGACAAATGTAGCCAAGGGGCCCCTGTACACCTTAATCCTCCCCTGGTTCTTAGATATTTCACCCAGATCATTTCCAATCACTTTTACCTAATACTGTAGTAGTCCCTTCCTGCTTGGTGTGTTGGTTCATCCCAAGGGCTTTGGAGTCAGAAATGTATGTGTTGTTTACGTGTTAAAGACACACAAAATCTCATGTGATTAAGTCACTTTCAGCTTTCCATATAACGCACTGTGGAGTTGAATAAATAAGGACACAATATGGAATCAATCAGCAGGGTTGTGTCATGTTCGAGATAAGTGCAGGACCCAAGTACAGAGGAAGGGAGGCAGGAAATGGCGAGGAGAAACAAAAACAGCTTTATTGCTTGCTGAACAGAACTCAGAGAGACACAGGACAAACAATGCCAAGGATACAACATGAGAAAATGACAGGGAGTGACTGACCTAACCAGCATATATAGGGAGGGAGGCGATCAGGGAGACGAGACGCACCTGTGGAGGATTAGTGCAGGACACAGGAGGAGGAACATGGAAAGCACAGGGGAACAGACAGGCACGACTGAACAGAAAAGGGGCAGGACACGACAAGTTGTCACAACATGTCCAGAAGTATTGTTTCAATAAGGATCCACTTGGTGAGATAGCACACCAGCCAGGGTGATCACCATGGTAACTAATGGAATGGTTCATCCCGGCCACAATAAAAGGATGCTCAGAGGTGGAAATTGAGTTCACATGATTGACATCAAGAATCACTAACGTTTTTGTCTTGTCTTACCGACGAATACTCACAGATGTCTCGTCTCGTTTTAGTCATCAAAGAGCTGCGTTGAGCTCGTCAGCATCTCGTTAACGTCTTGGGGAAAAAAGGCGAATTCATGATACATTTTGTAGTCTTCATCAATGAAAACCACAGTTTGATACCAGTTTGCTTTTTGAGCTGTGTTTTGTGTTTCAAGAATCTCTTATTTCCACACATAATGTGTTAGTTTGTTATTTAGGTATAATAATAATTATGGATGCTGGGGTCAGAGAGGGGCAGGCAGGCTTCTGGAGCAGAAAAGATTTAAGGGCCGCCAAGCATTTTCTCTGCATGTGAGAGCAAAAACCTTATGATGCTCAAACCACTGAACTTTCTCTTTCGCCTTCGGGCTATTTTCTTACAAACCTACCAACCCATATCAAGCTACACATTTACAACTATGCAGCACACACACACACACACATGCATCAATTCAACTAAAACCATCCTGTGTTTTTCTGTAACACAAGCTTCACTTTCACCCTTGTGAGGAAGAGACTCTTTAGCTTTTATTGCGTACAACGCTGACACGAAGCGATTCAGTCCATTTGTTAGGATGAATAGTTGGCTGAAACTGGGACTTAAGGCTTTCCTTTCTGAGTTGAGGCTTGTCTATAAAATGTGTAGCCTTGGGTGGTGTACATGTAAGCCAGGCGTGCCGCTCCAGTCTTCAGATTTGAAGAGCAAATTAAATGCGTCAAACTATTCCCTCTCCCTGACTGAACACCTTGTCTGGTAGCATTTCTTAGTTATTCTGAAAATCCTGTATAAACAATTCCTTAGAATCATTTTAATCAAGATTTTGATTAGATAGATTCCAATGTTTTTAAAGGTCCAATTGAATTACGTAAAAAACAAACAGGGAAAAACCCTGCACGTAGAAACTATTATGGTTCATGTAAGGTAAGAGCAGTGAGTTTAATCCAGTGCAAGTTGGGGACATTAGGTGAGCTTCAAGCACTTTAAATTACTGGTACTTCTTTTAAATTCTGCAGGAAATGATCCTGTTACATGTCTAGTTTAATATGTAGTTTTAAGTCAAAGTTGCATGTCGTATGTTCTCTTCACATGTGTTGCATGTGCATCCTGCTCATGCTTGAGTTTGCATGGAACGGCAACATGTTCTGAGTGTATCCCACCCACTGGCTGCTGGGATAAGCTCCAGCCACCTTGCAAACCTTACCATGAAAAGACAACATGAGAACATTTCTAACTGACTCTTTATGTTTTAGAGCTGCACAAGAAGACTCTGCTGGGAGAGCAAATTAGGATTTGAATACAGAAGCTGGCAGAAATACCGACTCTTTAAACATTTCTGTTCAGCTGACTCGTTTCTTAGGAAAAAACTCATCACAAATCTACCACAAGAAAGTGAGTAATTACAATGTATTTATGAAGCGCCTTTCACAGAACACATCACAAAGCTCTAAACAACACAGGTCAAAACAGGTCAAAACAACATAATCAAGATCAGATGTACAAAATAGACATAAGTATTAACAAAATCAAATGCTTCTACAAATTAACTGGGAAAAAACGGTTGAACAAGTAAGTTTTCAGCTGTTTTTAAAAAGCAGAAAAAGAGCCAGTCAAACTGTTCCACAGTCTAGGAGCCTGAAAGGCCCTGTCCCCCTTAGTTTGTATTCTAGTTGGAAGATGCCAACAGGTTTTGAGATAAGAGTCAAAAGTTACGTGAGACAGTGTGTAAGGATAGAAGCCGATATGTTAATCAGGATCCTGGACATTCAAAGCTCTGTAGGTGAGCACGAGACCTTTAAAACAGATTCTAAAATCTACAGGGAGCCAATGAAAAGAGAGTAAAATCAAGATGATGTGAGTTCACCTGCTGGGTTTAGTAAAAAGTGTCTGCTGCATTCTGAATGGTTGGAAGGCGTGAGAGGGATGATTTGGTCAGACCTACGTATAAAAAGTACATTATAGTCTAAGCCATTTCGCTGGTTTGGTCTCAGATCCTTCCAGGTTAATTTGTCATTGTGTCTATGGGCATCTGGACGACAGAAAATGTCTACCGTCAAATAAAAAGCTATATTGTTTATGCCACGATAGAAGTTTTATGGCAGTAATTTACGTCATAATGCACTTTACAGCATGCTCATGAACGCACGGCACTGCACAGCGCAGCAAAACATAAACAAGAATGGAGGCAGACAGTAGCGGATGCGTTTTAAACATGAGTCAACAGGATAACCAGCTAACCCAAACCGAGGAGCTTGTACCTAAAAGAGGGACAGCTTCTGTCTCATGGATGTGGTTTAAATATAAGAAGACCGACGTGGACCAGACAACAGCTGTTTGTAAAGTTCGATGGCTCCTGGTCCCAACAACGGACTCCAATACCACAAATATATTTTATCACCTGCACAAAAACCACGACAAAGAATACAGAGACAGTCAACGAGCAAAAGCAGCGTTGAGTGTTGGCGTAAGCACTCATAATAAACTCCAGACGCTGCATCAGGCTTTACCCGCAGCACGTTATGTAGCTCCTAGCTGCCAGCTGAGCTCCCGCAGATGGAAGGAGATTACAGCTGCTGTTACCACACACATATACTAAGATATGGGTCCAATCTTACACGGTGGAGAAATGTGAGTTTAGTGAGTTACACTCGAACTGAGATATGAAGTGCCCAGCTGAAAACACATGACTAAAGCCATGTTACCTGGTTTATATGATGCATGTCGGGCCACAGTAGAGGTGGAGATTCTCAAGGGGGTGTTCTATGTTTTGTATGTTTATCGTTATTGGGGTATAAATTGAGCTATATCGGGATATGAACATTTTGGCCATATCACCCAGCATACTGTAGTGAGGTCAAGTTAGACCATAACAGAGAATTTTCCTGCATCAGCAGCCATGTGTCGTACAGCTTTACCAGTGCAGACTCAGTCGAGTGCTGCTTTGGAAAGGCAGACTGGAAGAAGTCAGAGATCTTCCTTACTGATGGGTGGAGTTGGTGAAATCTTGTATCCCAGATTCAAAATTATGGAGGAGCTTGTTGCAATCATCAGCTGAAGATAACAGCTACTGAGGAGGAGGAGAAATGATGCTGAAGATGGTGTCAAATGGAACTCTGAGATTATTCAGATACAGTATGAGGCAGACCCGGCTCCATAGGAATTCAGCTGGGGAGGCATTGGCTTATTTTGGGGGGGCACAGTAAACGGTCTTTTTGGTTCATATACATACACATACATAAATAAACATTAATGTAACCTTTCCAACTGAATAATCACGAGCAATAAGCACTAAACAGTAGGGGTGTAACGATACCTACAATTCACAAGACGAGATATTGAATTGACAAGAAACAATATTACAATATTGAGCTTGCAAGAATTAGATGAGATTCTAATCAAATTTTCAAGAATTTTTCAAAGATCAAACTCTTGCTGCAAATGTTTCTTTCCTCTCTCTTCTCCTCTCATGTCTCACCAAGGATGAGATTTTGATTTCAAAGGTGGAGAAGAGGGGCTTGAACAGTTTAAACAGAGCCATGATATTAAACAAACACCTAAGAACAACAGCCAGTATCCATTTATATATTTAATATATATTCAGAACGCTGCGGCTCGTATAGTCACGAGAACACCTGTTTCAAATCACAATACTCCTGTCATTCGACAGCTTCATTGGCTGCCAATAACATTTAGGATAACTTATAAACTGCTTCTTCTCACATTCAAAGCTCTGCACGACCTCACTCCTTCTTACATCTCCCAACTCATCCAAGTTTCTGTACCCTCTCGATGCCTCCGCTCTTCAGTGTCTCTAAATCTCTACAATCCTCCTGCTAGACTTAGCTCCATGGGAAACCAAGCCTTCAGTAGATCAGCCCCATCACATGGAACTCTCTCCCAGCTGACCTTAAAAACATCACAACTCTCCCACTCTTTAAAACTAGGCTCAAAACTCATCTGTTTAAATTAGCATACTCGTTATAACTGGGATTCATAGTGGTCTTTTCACTTGTTGTGTATTAAGTTGATGGTTTTATTGTTTTACTGTGTGCTTTTATACTGTTGTTTTTTAACTTGATAATTTTATTGTTTTATTGTGATTTGGTGTGCTTTTATGCTATTGTTTTTTTACTTGTTACATTTATTATGTTTTATTGTGAATTTCTATTGTACGGTGACCTTGGGTGTCAGAAAGGCGCCTAAAATAAAATGTATCATTATTATTATTATTATTATTATTATTATTATTATTATTATTATTATTATTATTATTATTATTATTAATTGTGATAATTAATAATAATTGTGTCATTGTGATCACTCTTAGCTTTTAGTTCTTGATTGATGTTTTTATTCTGTATTGATGTTTTTATGTGTTTGTTTTAATGCTTTGAAATTTCTTGGTTTTTTTATGTACGGTGACCTTGAGTTTTTAGAAAGGCACCTTAAATAAAATGTATTATTATTATTATTATTATTAACTTTGTTTTTAGACAGTAAAAACTACAGGTCTCAAAGCGCAGAGGACATGTCCCCCCTTTACGTCCATGCATCTCAGTGATCTTTCAGTCCTTTGCTTCTCCAATACTGTTATTCTGTGTCTCTGCCTGTTTTCCCCCTGTTTTCTTTTCTCTCTTCTTGTTAAAAAAAGATGGAAGCAGTTCAGTTAAACTTCACTAAAACCTTAAAGGATTCGATAGTTAAAGGTTCACGGAGAAGTCTTCAAACAAACTAGGTATCACTAGCTTTTTTACACAAACACGTCTCAGAGCTCACGCCCCTCCATCGGGTATAATCCTTATGCCGTGCCTCCCTGGACATGGGATCGCACATTGCCACAGAAACAATAGAGTGCAAAACACCAGCTGTTGAAACGTTCCCCCAGGTTTTTCCTCTCTCTACGTCCAACGTTTTTAGTTTTCTGCTAGCTGAAAAGGTGTTTTTCTTTTGGAGACTCTGGTATTTTTTCCCCTAAAATTGAAGCGCTAACAGACGGCTGATTCTGTCCTTCTCTCACTTCCCGGATGTTCTGCTGAAAAATGCTCCAGCACACATTCATGGAGGATCCAAGCAGTGAGGAAGTGAGGAAGTGAGGCGCTTCGGCGAGACAGACAGCCGGAGTGTCCAATAGTTGCTTTCGGTCCAAAATGTATGATTGGCTGAGATTTTTAGAGAACTGCGAGGAAACCACCTTATTGATTTCTTTTCTTTCTGTTTTTTATCGCTACAATATATTTCTAGCTGTTAGAACGTTGTTAAGAGGCATGAAAAAAAACTTTTAAGTTACATTGTTTTTCAAATTTCCTATGGTATCTTTAATAGAAAATACCGTAAATGCAAAGTTAAGAAAAGCTTTTCTTTTAAAATAATAAAACTGTGTTTAATACTGTGATAATACAGTGTTTTCATATAAAGTTTTCAGATGGACACACCTGTCTCTGTCTCTCTGTCTCCATTTCTCCTCTTCTGTCTCTTCCCTGCTCCTCCTCATCTCTCTCTCCTCATGACATTCTGTCTGTTAAGGATCCTTTAACTCAGGGGGGTTTAAAGCAGCTCTCTGGAGCATTTTTCTATGTATCAAAGTTTTCTAAATAATAATAATAATGCATCAGTTTTATATAGCGCTTTTCCAGGTCACTCAAAGATGCTTTACTGAGTTGCATTATTCATTCACACAGTCATTCTCACCGGTGGTGGTAAACTACGACAGATGTCTGTAGCCACAGCTGCCCTGGGGCAGACTGACAGAAGCGAGGCTGCCATTCTGCGCCATCGGCCCTTCAGACCACCACCAACATTCACACACAGTCACACTCACATTCACACAGGCAAGGTGGGCGAAATGTCTTGCCCAAGGACACAACGACAATCTAACCCAGCCAGAGCTGGGGATTGAACCGGTGACCCTCCGGTTACCAGACCAGCCACTCTCCCAACTGAGCTAGTGCTGCCCCCCAGGTCTAAACTATGATCTATGGGTTGAGTTCCACAACATCTGTCATTCTGATGAAGACCCTCCTTCCTCCTAGAGACCCCTTTCCATTATTTCTTGCCACCAACATTTTTCAGCCAATGAAATTCAAATGTCTGCATTCTCTCAACATGCACACGCATCGACCAAACCTGTACCAGTAGGGGGCGCTGTCGTACAGGACGCTCCGTGTGTTTCTCTGTTTACCGTCTCGTTCACTGAGGACTCACAGCTCATTTCTACTAAAAACCTACCCATTTCCCAGCTAAAGACGGATTTATTTTTATTTTTAAACCTTTCACCTCACAGAATGGCAAGGTTTGACAGGGTTACGCGTTTATTTTGGTCAGAAAGTTCATCCAGGGCCGAGTCAAGTTCAGCTTCAGAGTCCAGCAGCAGCTCTCTGCTAACAGAGCTAATATCAGAAGCAGAAGGGACAGAGAGGGCTCATCAGACCCTCGTAGTGTTGTTGGAATAAGATTGTGAACTGTGAGTGATTAAACCCTACACATTGAGCTGTACAGTTTATGCCCGAAGTATATGCGCTGTGTGCACGCGCGACCGGACGCGCGTGTTGAGATGTTTTGAGGAGGAGCCTTTGGACGTTAGATTAAAAAACTGCTCTCTTGCTGAAATAATCCAGAGTGTGGTTTTAATAGGGACCCACATATTTCTGCTCCATCGTGCCTCCCCAGCTTTCACTTTTTCTGCATTCTTCTCTAGCGAGGCACCTGGTATTCTGAGCGCTGCATTTACAATGCCGCGCTGCAGCGCCGACAGATGGTTTTAAAGGGATACTCCTCCAGAAAGTGATTTTTTTTTGTCACTTGGAGTCGATATATTTATTGAGGTCACTAAGCAGAATTAGTATCATTAGTATCACTACTGAGTGAGTTTTAAGGACTGTTTTTCTTGTTACCATTCACTTACAGTGTTTTACACTAAGCTAATGCTAAAGGAGTACTGATGGATCAGGAAAACGGCTGGGCTGGTTACAAATTGTTTTTGCCCACTGATCTAACTATGCGGAATATGGAAATAGACAAGTTTCACTTTTACTGCGTGGGAACGGTGATGCATTTAATGGCAGAAAAAAGTTAAGGAAATCACAGCTTTTACAGAGAATAGACCAGTCTTCGGTCAATACAATTGCATGGCTGTAACTTAATTTATACTGGTAAACTGTCTTGTGGGCCAGACACCTGAGTGGGCGGGCACGGCCCCCCCAGTGCCTGCTCATGGCGCCGGGGCTGGTCTGAGGTTACTGAAGAAAGAAGACCTGGCATCATTTACAGTTAAATAAGAGTCAAATATTCACGGTGAACAACCAAAATTGTCCTTTTCTACAGATGTTGTGCTTTCCTACAGGAACATCTGTGACCACAAGTCTTGTTTACTTTAACTTGAGAAGATCATCTGACATAAAAATGATTTTAAAAATAACAGCTGTTCCCCCTCCTCAGCCTGTGGTTCATGGTGCACAGAAAAAAAATACATCCTTCAGGACAGAGCTCCAGAAGGTGTGTAACTTATTTTTTTAAGGCTGCCATTACTAGGAAATCCATAAAAAATGGAAATACTCCGAGCAGAATGGTCATTTAAGATATGAGACTTTAGCAACGCAGATAAAGGTTTTATTTTTTAAATATACCGGATGCACCTCGCTGGTTCGCGTCTCACTTCCTGTCTAGGACAAGTAATTTCATGAAAAGACGGATGCTGTGTCCGGAAAAATAGAATTGCTGCAGAAAGTCAAAGAAGCTCCACATCTGTACTGCAGCCACACTGGAGCCGATGTGAAAGCTCTGATTGGACTACCGTAATTTCCGGACTATAAGCCGCTACTTTTTTCCCTTGCTTTGGACCCTGCGCCTTAAACAACGGTGCGGCTTATCTGTGGCTCAGCTAACGGCTACCAAGGGGGCGCTATCAAAGCACCAGCGCACAACAAAGTATGTTTTGAAAAACTGGACTGCTGCGTGATGATGATGAAGAGTAAGAGATGACTGTTTGGGAACTGCTGTATCAAAATAAGCAGCCTACCTTGTTATGTCTTCCTCCTCCTGCGTGCTAAAACCATCAAAATCCTCTTTGTCAGTGCCAGAAACGAACAGGCCCAGAATCGCCTCATCAGCCAGTCTCTCTCCTTTGTTGTCGCTCTGAAAACCAATAAAATCCTCTTCCTCTTTGTCAGTGTCTGAATCAAACAGCCTCCGAACGGCTCAATCAGCTATTGTGCAATCCACTTCTATGGCCGTGTGTCGCATTTGCGCATGCGCACGTAATTTACGTGACCGCGATTCACAAAGCTTTTGCGTGTTTTACGTACGTGCGTTTACCTCGCAGTCACGTTCATTACGTGCGCATGCACAAACGCGACGCGCGGCCATATTAGAGGATTACGCAATAGCTTATGGAGCCCTTGTTTG
>SSNR01000068.1:496765-535105 GCA_006937965.1 Callopanchax toddi | reverse complement strand
TATTGGTTTTTAGAGGGACAACAAAGGAGAGAGACTGGCTGAGGAGGCGATTCTGGACCTGTTCATTTCTGACACTGACGATGAGGATTTTGGTGGTTTTAGTACGCAGGAGGAGGAAGACGATGACACGGTAGGCTGCTTATTTTTGATACAATAGTTCCCAAACAGTCATCTCTGTCCCAACAATCCCCTCTGTGGTAGCAGGAACTCATATATAGAGTAATTAAACATTAAGGAACAGTGAGGCCAGCTAGTGCTGCTGGAACCGGTTGGGCCGCTCCGGCTTTCTCTCAGTTCAAGCAGCAATCAGTAGCTGCCCAAGGTGGTAAAACATTTACATACGAACAGTAGGCTGTGTCCTCAGAGCAGACAACAACCGTATTCACATACAAACAGACAAAGGTATGTGGGTGTGAGAGTAGCCTCTAAGTGGCCTCCCACACACACATACATATGGTAATTAAACATTAAAACACCCGCGGCTTATAGTTAGGTGCGGCTTATGTGTGGACAAATCTGCAATTTCCCCCAAATTTGGCTGCTGCGGCTTATATTCAGGTGCGCCTTATAGCCCGGAAATTACGGTAAATGTTTTTCATCATTGTGAAAGCCGTACGGAGCCCAGACTGCATCCATTCCAGACGCAATGTGAATTCATCTTTAGAATCCATACATTGACTGGTGAGGGCTATTTTAGAAACAAAAAAGGAACCTACCCAGTATGTGGGTGGCCATTAAATTATCACTGCATACAACAATACATGAGGTACAGGAAGGAACACATTATTTATTCTAATATATGAAATATTGATATAGATATATAGATGTTCAGTGAACTGAGGTGTGGAATAAATCATCTTAATCTCTGTTGTCTGGATAAGACAGGCAGTATTGTTAGTTATTCTGAACAGGAGCCCAACCCTTTCTCAGTGTTTCAAAGAATCATTGATGCTCTCCCTCTGGACACACACACAGCTCTTAGCACTCGCTGGAAGTGCTCATTGTTTTGAGTCCTCCTCCACACTTTGAAGTGAGAGGGTCAAGCAGAGGCTCCCTCCTCATCTCCAGGGAGAGCCAAGAAGCTGAATATTTTGCACAAGGAACATCTGGAGGAGTGTGTTTAGTAGAGCTTTCTTGGCAGACAGTTGGTGTTGGCATCAGCAGATCTTCCTACCAGGGTCCTTTCATCTCCGTTTGAACATGTGGACTTGGCCCTAATGCTGGGAAGAGTCAGAGGGCTTACAGCTAGCAGAGCAGTCAAGGTGTGGTCGCTCCATCTTACATTCCTGCCTCTATTCTTTTCTCCTCATTCCTGTGTAAGCTTTCCTTACATCCATCTCATGTGCTGTTAACAAATCAGATGAATAAAATCTAAATTCACCATGAATAATAAATGAACCTTTCTGGCTTAGTTTGATTGCCCTAGGAATTATTTTGCGTGGCACATATTGCCGGTGCTAGGGTTCTCACATGGTAGCTTGGTGCTAGGTGATGAGTGAGACAAAGAGCGATTCAGAAGACTTTTCCTGGATATGTCAACAGAGCCCTCGGTCTAGGGTTAGCAGGGTCCTGCCCTGGAGCCAGACCTGGGATTGGGGTCCATGTTTGAGTGCCTGGTTTCTCACCCTGTGCCTCAACCTATGGGCCCCAAACCAGTTAGATGGACTCCTACACCTTTGGGAGGAGCATAACACCTTGGTGGTCTGATCCCCAGAATGAAAACTGGCAAATTGGGACATGAAACGTCACCTCCTGGAAGGAGGTGGAGCTTGTGGAAGAGTTTTTTAGGTGAATGTATTTCTTGACACCAGATGTGTGTAAAGTGGTTTAATAACTTGAGACTAATAACTCTAGTCTTCCTCCTATTAATTTTCAAGACCTTGTTCAAATTAAAGCCGCACTCTGGATTATTTCAGCAAGAGAGCAGTTTTTGAATCTACCATCCAAAGGCTCCTCCTCAAAACACTTCGACACGCGTGTCCGGTCGCGTGTGCGCACGTGCACACAGCGCATATACTTCGGGCATAAGCTGTACAGCTCAATGTGTAGGGTTTAATCATTCACAGTTCATAATCTTATTCCAACAATACTACGAGGGTCTGATGAGCCCTCTCTGTCCCTGCTGCTTCTGATATTAGCTCTGTTAGCAGAGAGCTGCTGCTGGACTCTGAAGCTGAACTTGACTCGGCCCTGGATGAACTTTCTGACCAAAATAAACGCGTAATCCTGTCAAGCGTTGCCATTCTGTGAGGTGAAAGGTTTAAAAATAAAAATAAATCCGTCTTTAGCTGGGGAATGGGTAGGTTTTTAGTAGAAATGAGCTGTGAGTCCTCAGTGAACGAGATGGTAAACAGAGAAACACACGGAGCGTCCTGTACGACAGCGCCCCCTACTGGTACAGGTTTGGTCGATGCGCGTGCATGTTGAGAGAATGCAGAAATTTGAATTTCATTGGCTGAAAAATGTCGGCGGCAAGAAAAAATGGAAAGGGGTCTCTAGGAGGAAGGAGGGTCTTCATCAGAATGACAGATGTTGTGGAACTCAACCCATAGATCATAGTTTAGACCTGAAATATCATTTAAAACATTTAGAAAACTTTGATACAGAGAAAAATAATCCAGAGAGCCGCTTTAAGAGGTATCCATCAGCATGAAACGTTTGTCAAGATCAATGTTGCCTGACGTATGATAATTATTGTATTTGTAGGGTAATTTCATTTTATTGATGTATGATCAATAATAGTGACTCATACACCTGGAGACAGTTGTTTTTGGCATTCAGACATCAGTTCAGATTGCTATACTACCGGACAGGACACGGGGAAAAACAAGAGGAAAGAAAAAGAAAAGGAAAAGGGGAAAAAAAGATCAATAATCCGATTTGAGCCTTTCGTTGTGTGGAATCTGTGGCTGCAGAACGCATCCAGAGACTTTCCTTACAAACAATCAGCGCTTATGTTGCATGCAGTGACGCATGCTGCTTCAGTAGCACTAGCTTAAATACAAGTAAAGCACCGTGGCTTGGCAGCACAAGGTGCTGTTCAGTAAGAGATGCTTGTTTCAGTCATTGTTTTAGATTCTTTAAAGCTAAAACTACTTTAACGACCATAATTTTGCACAGTATTTGATACACTGATATTAAAGCTGTGGGTCATCTGGCATGTCGGGATGTAGTTTACAAAAATTTTTCTCAAAAAACAATAATTTTAAGATCCTGGTACGATACTTTAATATTTCCAATTTGTCAACCCTGATCTAGATCATTAGCCAGTATCACAATCGGGTGTAACTGTTGTTGACTAGTTGGAGACACAAAAGTGAGAAAACACCCCCACATTGGTATGGATGACACTTTTACAACACGTTTTATATGTGGCTGCATGGGTCACATCAAGTACACAACTAAATTCCAAACAATTTGCAACGTGCAAACCGTCCTGTTGGAATTTGGACACAGATCATCTTCAGTATGTTTCTATATGTTTCCTATTGGCATCATTCTTTTCTAGATTTGGTATCAACCCCTCCTAAAGTAGTCTTACATTTCCCACTCTTTTTAACACAGAAACTAAAGTAGTTAAGAAGCAGTTTACTGAATTATTGATGGATGCAGTGACTCAGCAACTATTTCAAATCTACATTTGTCTCACAAATGTTTTTGACTATTTTCAAAATTTCCATTGCCATAAGAGCAAAGTCCTATAGATCCCCTAGGAAAGTAAGGATGATTCAAGACATTTCAAAAACTCAGTAACAACTGTAGCTTGCAATTTGTTGTCAATACTGTAGTTGTATCCCAGTGACAGACTGGTTTTAAATGGCATCTTCCTCTGCTGTTTGTTGTGATGTGGCAGTTAGCAGCAAGCATTTATAAAACCGCACCTTCCTCTAGGGGAGATTATTAGTAGATTCTTTGTTGTGTTGTGTCTATCTGTTCCTGATGGCTTTATGGCACTTCTGTACAAATACATGCATGCAACGTTGTACTACAGATACATTAACTATTAATGAGAAATTAGCTGTTTCATTGTGATATTCAACCCTGAAAAAGCAACAACAGACAGTGAAGAACAAAGGAACCATCTCAGAACCAGGAGCTGTTACTATACGCTGGAATCTGGATCAGTTTTCAGGCTGTATTGTGGAAAGACATGTGATCCTAATGCCATCATGGTTTCCTCCTCCTCCCTTCAGCTAAGCCATCAGCTCTCCTTCTCCTTCATTGTACTAGTTGGTCAGCGAGTGTGATGTGCTCTACGTGCACATGACATGAATTCTACACCCTCTAGGATTCCAAACACAATTCCCATTTTTCTCAAAACAACTGACGGGTTAATGAACACAAGGCATGGCACACAACGTCCCGCCAAGCAATAAGGATATCCAGCACAGCTGTTGGAGAGCTTTCATGCACAGTGCCCTAACGTTAATCATTTCCCACAGTGTCATTAAAGGGCTGGATGGAGACATGCAAAGAATTTGTCTCATTGGTTTGGCGCTAGATGTACCGGGAAGTAAGAAATGGCTGATTGGATTCAAGTGGATATACATGGTGATACTTTGTTCAAAAATATAATGCATTTTTGGCTGGTTTTCTCACATTTTCTTATATAATCGTGATCATTTCGATAATTTCCCTCTGGGATTATTAAAGTATTTTTAATTTGATTGTTGTGGGAAAACTGAGTTTGGCTAATCTGAATCATATAAATGCAGTGTGCTTACTGTAGTGCAGTGACCATCAGGAGTGCTGTGCTACATCAGCCTCTGTAAACAATGATGGGGAAAAGCTAGATCTCCTGAGCAATACTGATTAAACGGCTAGAAATATGAAGGAAATCCTTGATCCAATGCAAAAGGAACCAAACTAAATGTTAAACCCTAACATTGAAATGGAAGGATGGTGACAAATGATGAGACTTTAAAAGCAACACATGTTGGGGAAATGATATTCATAGACTGCAACAACTATGATGATTTATGAATAAAAAATAAAAAGTGAGTCACATGTTGGCAGTCAATGGAATATACATTTTAAATGTTTAGAGGGAAATATGCGTCACTCCTGGGGTGTCCAAAGTGTGACCCAGGGCCCATTTTACGACCCTTGGAGTAATTGTGAGCAGCCCTTGAAATTCAAGAAAGGCAGAATTTTGCCTGACAGCAAATCAGAAAAGCATGTTTCTAATTTGAGACCTAACAACAAAATCTGATCAATTTATTTTAACGGAAAAGGTTAATTAGAATTTAATTTGTGTGTGTGATTTTTAATATTTTTGATTCATTTTCATGATAAATGAAGCCACAAACTGACTTTTACTAAAAAGCAGACTTGTGAGCTCTATTCACAAAACATGACTAAATACAGAAATTATGACTGTAGAAAATGTCCTGTTGTTTTTGCTGAGAATGGAGGAAAATGTTGTTTCAAGACTAAGAAAATAAAAAATCTAAATATTGGAAATTAGATGTTTTTCTTTTAATAAAATAGACATTCAAAACCCTTTTAATGTCTTGTATCTAGAAAAAACAGTTTGTGCTTTTCTCTAAAATGTTTAATGTACAATCCCTAAAAATGTAAAAATCCCAAAAAATGTAATTTCACATAAAAAAGTCTATTTTGTCCTCTCAGTTGGGTGATTTTGGCCCTTGGACTCTCTTGCTCTAAGCAGTCACAAGGTTTCACATATCAGCTGAAATGTATGAGAGAAAATTGAGCTGGTTACAAAATAAAAGAGTAAATAATAAAAACTTGTAAGAATCTCCTTCCCTATTTTTATGTCCCTGAGAAGTTCTTCTTTGCCTTCACCACACCCACACCAGTGGCATGTTCCCACAATCATTCTAGTAAAATCCCATGATCACACTTTGCTTCAGGCCCTGTCCTGGCACAGCTCTCCTGGACCACGTCAGGCTGCAGTTACATACTAGACGATCATGTCATGCTAACACAACAAGCGTAGGCCTGACGGTATTCTGACCATCCCTACTTCCATTTCTCAGTGACCAAGCTGTCAATAACCTGTGGGTACCACCTCCACCTCAATGCTCCACCCAGGACCCACTACAGTGATCAACTACCACAACCTCATGGATGTTTACTCAAAGTCATCATTGTGCTGTCACACTGTCACATGTATGAGATCATCATCTCTATAAAGGTCGTCAGCACAAGGAAGCATGAAGGTCTCTAAAATGTCCTGGAGGCTGCTTTCACAGTGGACCAACACCAGCAGAGGACATGGACCCAGATCATCACTGGCTGTGGAAACTTCCCTCTGGACTTCAAGCAAAGTGGATTTTGTGCTTCTCTACTCTTCATTGATTAATAAATGACATGCAAAGTTTACTTTCATCTGAAAAGAGGACTTTGCACCACTGAGCAACAGTCCAGCTGTTTTTCTCCTTAGCCCAGGTCAGATGCTCCTGATATTGTCTCTGGTTCAGGAGATGCTGATTTCATTTTCCAGCAGAACTTGACACTTGCCCACATTGTCAAAGGTGCCAAAAGCTGCTTGAATGACCATGGAGTTACTGAGCAGACTGGTCTGACCTGAACCCCATAGACTCTATGGGGTTCAGTCTGTGACCTGAATCCAGAACACCAGACCCAACCATGCAGATGACCTGAAGGCTGCTAAGCTACCTGGGCTTCCATCACACCTCTGCAGCTCTACAGGCTGGTCTCCTCCATGACATCAAGCATTGATGCAGGAATTCAAAATGAGGCCCAAACGTATTGACAGCATAGAAATGAACTGTTCAGTAGCCTGAGATGTTTTTAAGATATCCTTTTTCTATTTATACTATATATTATTCACATTTTCTGAGACACTTAATTTTGAGTTTTCATCATCTGTAGCCATAACCATCAAAAAGACCCTGGGATCGCGTGGAGTCCATGTTTCATTTGTTCTTTCCATTTTCAATTAATAACCAATAACTAACAAAGGAAAATGTGATTTCATTTTTGTTTTTGAAACGGATACAAAACAACAAAAAACGTTTTGTTTTGTATATTTTTAATCCTAGTCTTGGATCAAAATATGAAATGGAAAAAAAACGGGCCGTAAAAACGAATTTGATTTTTATATTTGATTACTCCGGTTTACATGAACAGGTGTTACATTGATATATGATCCCCTGTTGAGATGTGCTCCTCCACCAGTTTGGCAGCACTTTCGTTGCTAAACCGTCCCCATTTACCAGTCATGAACTCCACCAGTCATGAACCTCACCAGTTATGATCCTCACCAGTCAAGAACCTCACTAGTCATGAAGTTCACCAGTTATGGACCTCACTAGTTATAAACCTAACCAGTCATCAACCTCAACAGTCATATACCTCAGCACATGGCCCTGTTTAAACCATGATAGATAAGACAACAGTAACCTAGAGGTACAGTATTTATACAAACATCAATTGTTCAAATGACATAAATGAAAACCAAACCATAAAACTTGATATAAAATACTTTAATAAATTATATGATGGTTTTAAGAACAAAAAATCCACTAACAAACCAAAACTTTAACCAAATTTTGTACAAAATAATTACAAGGTTCTGCACATTCAGTTCTTCTTACAGGGCTAACAAAACTCATTGATACAAAAAAAATTTAGGTTGTCCTTAAATTGCATTAGCAGTATAAACAAAAAGGAAAGTATTGAATAAAACTTATTTTTAAAACACATTGAATCTTTCCCCTATTACTGCTTTGTTCCCTTTGTTCCCTTCATTAAATAAAAGACACAAGGAGAACCGAGGCCAAAGCAAATCAACTCAGAGGACGTTTGTTTACAGTAAACAGATTCAGGTCTTAATCAGGCACCGTTTGTTCATTCTGTGATGAAGAGCTTGTTAGAGGGCACTTCTTCTAGGTGTACGATAACTGAGCACCCTGCTGCCCTGCGTGGCATCTCTACTGTCAACAGACTAAAACGGTACATAAGTCACTGAAGTACAAGGAGGCTAAACAGAGACTGCAGTGGGTTTTTAAGTAGTCTGGACCCTGTGACCCACGTGTTTGAAATAAAAATAGGAATCAGAAGCAACGTTCCTGGTTTGAGACCCAACTTTGTGGCAGCCATATTCCCTTTGTGCTGTTTGGAGTCCAAAATGTGAAGCAGAACTCTCAATCAAACCTTGCAGTTTAGACCCACTAGATTTACTAAACAAACTGTGGTTTCATAAAAAGGAGAAACAAAAACCAGGAGTCTGTATCAAATCATTTTCAATATGCATGTTGCACATATAATAACGCGTCACACTTGCATAACGTTTTCTGATTTATGTAGCTAGATGCCACTTTCCACACAGCCTGAACGTTTAACTCTCTATTCTGCATCGCTGAACATGAAGCCACACTCGTGGTGCAGAAATCCAACAATGTGGCTTCAACAGAGTAAGAGTTCCTGTAAGATACATGAAAGATACACAAAACGCTTTCTTTAAATTATTGTACAAATAAAAATCTGAATCCAGTCGCATTATGTCAAAGTGCAATGAGGCAGAACTGTCAGCCATCATGAACATTTGGGACAAAGTCTTCGATAACCTTTGGGATAAAAATTGGTCAAATTCTTTGCTCCAGGTTGCTTGTAGATCCACCTCCACAAGACGTTAACAGAATATTTTCTCATAAACTTAAGCTTCTAATAACAGCCAATGAACAATCTACTAACTGTCGCTGAATAAAAGTGAATTTAATTTACGGGAACAGAAAGTCCAGAAAACCCATGAATACTGCAACCAATGACTGATTATGAATTTAGAAGGGAGATTAAATAAAATTTCATTTCACAATAAATCACTGGCCTAACAGGCAGCTCACCAAACAATGCATTTGGACCAAATTATTAATTTACAAAACAAACTCTCTTAGTTCATATTCATGTTTTGGTTTACGAGGCCAAAATCTGAAAATAAGCTCTATCAAAACGTGTGATGGTGTCAACAAACACAAAAAAACGGAATGACATAAAAACAAAGACCAAAATCAACCTTATGCTTTAGAATAACTATAATACAAAGAATCACTTAACTTACTAAACTCAAATATACAGTCATTTGTTTCTATTTACATTTGTACTGTACATCTCAATAAAACTATCCATTACTGCAAAATGAAGTTTAGTCAAACTTCTTTCCCTTTATGTGTTTTAGGTATCCACATCAGGTGTATAGAGGAGACATAGGAGAGAAAATGTAGAGGCTGAAGGCACTTTTATAGGAGGAGAAATACTGAAAAGCCACCATGTAACACTCAGGAGGCAGTGGCTCTTATTTTGAAAGGGTGAAAGTTTTTAAACCTAACACAAAACAGAATCAGTAAAAATGTAAACCAAATACAAATGTCATGTCAGGCATCACACGGTAGGGTTCTTTATGCCAACTTACATAAAACATCAACATTTTTTTATTTTATTTTATTTTTATAGAAAACATGATTTTATGAGAGTAGAAAAGCCCACAGATCTGGGCATAGGCAGGCTGCCAGGACGTTTACTTCAATCTGAAAAGTTCATTTGTCATGAAGTGATGCAGTGCACGTAAACAGACACTAAAAGAAAAAGAGTCTTGATTTTAACGCCATGACACATGAACCAGGATTTTTAAGCCTGTTTTGTTGTTTTCCTTTTGTTTTGTGGTATAACGAGCCTCCATGCCACAGAAAAACAAATTTAAATAACGTAGACGAACAAAAATACAAAATTAAAGCATCTGTAATCTTCACTTTTGGTGCACTCAATAGCTGAAAAGTCAGTGACAAAGAATAGAAGACTCCCCCTCTTCGTTCACACGTAGTGGTCTTTAATGTCCTCGCTGAGCTTTGCAGCGTTCAGGTTTTTCCACCGGTTGTCTTTGGGGCTGTACGCCGTCCGATGTGGCGCCTTCATCGGACCGCTGCTTGATATACAGATCCTCCCACTCTTACAAATCCACCCCCTGTCCTCCACCTCCACTATGGAGCACTTTTGAGGTGGACACTTGTCCTCCGTGCCCCGTGCCCTCTCCTTGTCTTCTTCTTGCTCCCCCTCATGACCATGTTCATCTTCATCATCGGCCCCGTCACATGTCCTGTCAGCGGGGCCCATCAGTTTCTTGCATTCGTATCGAACGTCTTTGTTGCAGTTGTTCTTGACAGGACTGCTCCGCAGCGGCTCCAGCTGGTTGTTGACGGTGGTTTCGTCAGACAGGCCTGATCTCTCACGCTCTTTCTTCCTCTTACGGGTCCACCAAACACAAACAACGAGGCAGAAGATCCACAGGATGCTGAAGACGGCACAGAGGACAGGGACCAGGTAGCCTGAAGGGGAGCGTTTAAGGAATGGTTAGATTTCATTCATTAAATAGCATTTGAATAAATTATTTTGGGTAGATTTTCTGTTAAACGATATAAAAACTAAAGAACTAAATTTCCAGAGGACTACATTTTGTAAAGAAGTTCTTTTTTCATTACTTTAAAGGGATACTCCACCAGAAAGTGAGTTTTTGTCTATTGCCATATTCCTCATAGTTAGATAAGTATCGGTAATATAATGCATTGGGTTTATAGAGCGCATTTCCAGACACTCAAAGCGCTTCACAGAAGTTGCATTATTCATTCACACTCTGGTGGTGGCAAACTACGACTAACATCTGTAGTCACAGCTGCCCTGGGGCAGTCTGACAGAGGCGAGGCTACCATTCTGCTCCATCGGCCCCTGTGACCACCACCAACATTCACACACAGACAGGCTGGGTGAAGTGTCTTGCCCAAGGACACAAAAACAATGTAACCCAGACGGAGCTGGGGATCGAACCGGCGACCCTCTGGTTGCCAGACAAAAAGTCCTTAAACTCACTTAGTAGTGACCTCAGTAAACATATTGACTGCAAGTAAAAATAAAAAATAACATGAATTACAGGTACTATTTTAGACTCTGGACTACTTTATGACAAAGAACAGCTGTAAGCCTCCGCTGAACGGCGTAAGGACATGACGCAGTGGCTCCAAGGAGACGCACTTCCGTAAACACGTATCTGAACGTTGTTTGCAAACCTCACAGATGATGAAAAATAACACAAAGTCAGGAACTGCAGAGATTATCTTTAAAAAACGTTAGCGGGTTTAGCCTAGTAGCCCGGATTTGTATTTAAGGATGTAGGTGTCTTTGGGGCCGCTTCGTCATGTCCTTGTGCCGTTCAGTAATCAGTTTATGTGTTCATATAAAAAACTGAATATTAAGCAATTTCTTTAAGATTTTGTGTCTTTAACCAGTCAACAACAGTTGCAGTGAGATATGAACCTATACTTTAGGTTGCATAAATGCAAATAACCATCAGGTTTGTAGATAACTATCTATCCTACTGCCTGAACAGCATGGCTACAGCTCGTCGTTCCTTAATGAAACAGAGCGATGGAGCATGTAAAGGATTCCTGCTCTTTATTACTGACTGAATCTTTGCTACAGATGGGAGAAAACAGTCTGCAGTTCATTCACATCACCAGTTTTCTATCAGTTCAGTCCAGATGGAGCCTCAACTGAGGCACTACTACAAAATAAAACCTCTATCAGTTGTCCAACACTACAATGAGATGGATATTTGGTTACCATCAACTCTGTGTTTGGTCAAACATATTATTAATCCATCAGTATCAAAATACTAACTGGTTCTACTGAATCTCTTCATAAAATTCATATAAAAAAGGGAATCTTGGTGCTGCCACTCACCTACAGAGGGACACTCCACGTGGATCTCCACTTTGGCCTCCAACACAGCCTGGAGGAACGTGGTGTTGTGGCGTTTGGACAGAGCACCAGTGATAGCATTGGCTGCCTTCTGGATCTGTTCACAGTCTCCGTCCTTCAGTCGGCCATCCTTTTCAAAGGACTGTAGCGATAAAGACATAAAGACATGGAGGACAGGAATAACATTTTTCTACATGTTAATGAAAGTCAGATAGATCTTTATAAACCTGAGCATGTTGAAGCAATAGATTAGCACACCCTGATATCTGTATTTGAAACCAGTTAGTTATCCCTCTCCTAAAAATGTCAGTCACAGATGTCACAAATGAGAGTTCAGGCTGTTCATTAGAGAGAGACAACCTTTTAACAAATGGCCAAAACAAGCTGCTGCAGGCAAAATTTTGCAAGATAACAAAAAAGAAAAGAAAAGGAAAAACACTTTTATCCATCAGAATAAAAGACATTCTCATCCCGCCCCCCCACCCCCTGCTGGGACCACAGAAGGTGGAGTTAATTGTCTAATAAGGTGCTGAGGGGGAGACGGGGGAGTTGCTGGGAGGACAGAGGAGGATTAGCTGTGTAGTTTAATTAGGACAAAGTCTAGAGAAGAGGCCAGCTGTGCTCCTTGTTTTCCTGGAGAGAAACAGACCCTTTTTCTTCTCCTGAGGACATCAGCAGCTCCTTCACACCCCTGTGACCCCGCCTCTGTCAGAATGACTGACAGGTCACCACCCAGGAGCCCAGAGACACGCCATGTACGTATATAAAGACTGACTATCAATAGGATGCAGACAGGAAATATATGCATGAAGGACACCTCTGGATTGACTTACTGTTCCCAGACGTTCAGTCTCACTTCATACTCATGTGAGAAAGTTCACACCTGTTTGGTCTTCAGTCTGTGTCAATGTGGTCTCTATTTTTAAATCTACTATTTGGTTATACAAGATGGTGCACATCAGATCTGGTGTAAAATAAAAAATACTGACAGATATTTAAACTTTTTCAACAAGAAAACTGTTTTCCTAAATTGTAAATCAGAGATGTGGGTTGAAATCACCTGATTAAATGAACTTGCAGGCTGCAAAAATTAAAATTACCGGTAAATAACATAAAAAATATTTTATTGTGATCATTTAAAAAAATTACATGAACCTTTTTAACAATATATTAAAAATGCATTATTTTATTTGGATTTGAAAAAGGCTTATGACCGTGTCCCCAGGGGCACCCTGTGGAGGGCGCTCTAGGAGTACAGGGTGGATGGTCTTTTGTTAAGGGCCATTCAGTCCCTGTACCAGAGGAGTGTGAGTCTGGTCCGCATAGCCGGACTTGTTCTCGGTGACTCCGCCAGTACTGCCCTTTGTCACCGGTCCTGTTCAGAACCTTTACTGTATGGACAGGATTTCTAGGAGCAGCCGTGGTGTGGAGGGTGTTGAGTTTGGTGGTAGGAGAATCTCGTCTCTGTTTTTTGTGGATGATGTGGTCCTCCTAGCTTCATCAGGCTCTGACCTTCAGCTCTTAATGGGGAGGTTTGCAGCCAAGTGTGAAGCAGCTGGGATGAGGATCAGCACCTCCAGACCTGAGTCCATGGTTCTCGACTGGAAAAAGGTGGCTTGTCAACTCTGCTATCTGGGTCGGGAGAGAGGTCCTGCCTCAAGTGAGGGAGTTTAAGTATCTCAGGGTCTTGTTCACGAGTGAGGGAAGGAGGGAGCGGGAGATCAACAGTTAGATTGGGGCAGCGTCTGCAGTGGAGAAAATTCATCTTCAATCTGGCCTGGGAACACCTTGGGGTCCTGCTGGAGGAGCTGGTGGAGGTGCTCGGGGAGCGGACAGTCCCTAGTTGGGATGCTGCCCCTGCGACCCGGAATCAGATAAGTGGAGGAAGGCGAGGCATTACTTTAATAAAAAGAAAATAGAAAATAGCTGCACATGTCCTCGGATGCACTTTGGACACCTGTCATAAACAGGTGATGTTATAATTGATCCACATGAAGCCTTAAAACACTACTGACTACACCAGGCCTGTATGTGGTGCTATATCACTGCAATGAAACGTCAGAAGCAGTGCTGGGTGACCCGGTCCGTCCGATTCTGGACCTCACCTCGTCATGCCGCTCTGATGCTCGTGTGCTGTGGCAAGCCCTTTTAACATTTAATCAACAATCGGACCTCTCTGTAATTCCTATTTCATACAGCAATAACTTAATTTACCCTAGTAAGAAAAAACTAACACACACACACACACACACACACACACACACACACACACACACACACACACACTCAAATCACACCATGCTTGCTTGTGGTGCAGAAGACTGCAGAACTTTTTAACTCAAGAATTGATAAGGGAATTGGATTGATAGGCAGAATCGATAATAGTATTGATATTGATAAAAACTTATCAATTCCCACCCCTAATGGTTACAATAAACCACACAAATACCATCAATCAGGACTATTTGTTGCAGCCAGATTTTCCCATAAAAAGAGGAATGTTTGATCTTCTCCTGTCTGAAGGAGATCATGATGATCCTGCCTGACTGACTTTACAGTCTAACGCCTACATATTGCTTCACTTTTTCAAAACATCTTGATATTAGTCCCAGTGCATCAGACAGCCTGAAACAGAGTTCCTCCTCTAAACTCAGGCTGCAAGCTTTCCTTATAAAACTGTTGCTAATATTCTTTCATCTTTTTAGGTCATGTTTGGAACTAAGTGCTGACATTTTGCTGCAACAAGCGCCCACTGTAAGCTTTTAGGTTTCAACGTAAGCCTTGTTGTGGGATTTGGGTGGATGTCAGGCTAACCACTCCTTTTTTCTGTATCTGTCGCTCCAAACAGTCTCGTTAGCATCAGAGACACAAGAGCTTATCCTGTCTATTAAAAGCTTAAAACACCAAAGGGATGATTTCCTTTAAGTCTGGGTGGCTGTGAGAGACCAACGGACAATAAAAGGTATAAGAGAGGGAGAAACAAAACAGGAAACACAGAAAGGCAAAAAGACACAAAGAGGATGGAAAGAAAAATGAAGAAGTGACTGAATGGTTTCCCACCAGAAAACAAGACAAATGTCTTCCAGATGTTAAAGCGTGTGCAGTAGATGTTTTGCAGTATATGCTTCTAAAAATACACTTAAATAAACAACACTGACCACTGAAGCAATGCAAAAACTAAAATGTTTAAAGTGAATCCAGGTTAGTCCTGTATGCATATTCTATATCAGGGTGAAAACTTTATAATTGTGTAGGCAAGTGTTGTAATCACCATGGCAACCTCCACAGCATCCCTGGAGGAGTAGGATAAGTCGCACAGGATCAGCAGCGTTCGCTCCTCAGCCAGAGTCCGAGTCACAGGGAGGAACCTGAGCTCGGAGCAGATGTTCTCTACAGTGGTGCCCTGCCACACACACACACACACATACACACACACACACACACAGGTTAACGTCTAAACTAGTGCTGTCATGTGATTTAAAAAATTGTGTGATTGATTAATTGTGACCTGTAATTAATTAATCTAATTAGTCACATTTTTAATCGCATCTAAAGAAATAGCTGAGGAAAGCCCTCCTCTTGAGGTATTTTCATTTAAAATCATTAAATGACTGTGTCAGATCAATAGATTGATATAGAATATCAAAAAGTGTCTTTATGAAGTCATTTATTGTGTTTAACAGACTCAATCAGATTCAGTCCCAGTGCTGCTGAAACCATTACTTTGGTCAGTGGACTCAGTTTGCAGCAGCTCTGTTAACCCCTCACCTTATTTCAGGTTACGTTTTATCTGCTGTAAAGCAGATTGTGTTGCAGGAAATGCACTCTATAAATAAAGTTTGATTTGATTTAATTTGATCTTCCACCAAGAATGAAATTTAAATTTCAAATGTTGGGGGGGACACAACTTGAGTCCAGGGATGGGGGGCTGGAGGTGGAGAAGAGGGGCTGAACTATTTAAACAGAGCCATGATATCAACCCTACACCTAAAAACAACAGCCAGTATCCATTTAGTATAGTGGAACTGTGTTTTAGGCAGTAAAAACTACAGGGATCAAAACTGCCTTTAAAAACGAGCAGGGGACATGTCCCCCTGCACCCCCTAAATTATGTCCATGTGTTCCATCAGGCACCAGCTCACAACACCGCCAGTCCAGCGGCGTACTGGTAACCAGCGCTCGGCGCTGTGCTGGACTGGCAGTGGTCCGGTTGAGCTGCTCGTTCTAATTTTCCCTTCCCTGTTGCCGTGAGGCTCAGATAAGTGCTCTAAAAGATGTCCGTAACGGCGTCATAACACCGCTACAGACATCAGCTGTGTTTGTTATGTTGCGGCATCACGCATAGGTCACGTGATCACTTTCTGAGCCCTGAGATGCACAGAGCTGATCAGCGACACACAAACACCGTGAGGAGCACACAGCTCAGCACACACACATCACTGCAGCGGCAGACCGCATGCAGAAACGGTCAAGTGATTTATAATGCGATTAAAAAACATAACATTATGGTTCATCGTAATTAACGCGTTAATCTGACACCCCTAATCTAAACTGCAGGTAAGGACCAATCACACCATCTAATTCCTCTACAGACTGCTGAAGTTGCAGCCGTCACACAGTGACAGGAGTTCCTTCACTCTGATGTTCTTTATGTGAGGCAGAGTAAAGCAGCCCGTGAGTTCTAGTGTCTAACATTTACTTACCCGTGGGACTTTGTCCTTCTGGAAGACGAGTGTGATGTGAGCACAGCTGTTGTCTAGGTAACCACTATTGGGTTCACACTGGGTGTGCAGAGGTGTGGGGGGGTCTGGTGTGGAACACACACCCCACTGATAACAAGGCTGTGAGAAGCAGGTGAGGAACGGATGTTCGACACACTCCTGACCTCCAGGGCAGGACGGAGGGTTTAGGTCAGCAGGGGGCAGCGCCTTAGGGAGGAGGCAGGTCCGACGACCACACCTCACCTGGAAGAGGACAGTCTGTGATTGGCTGATGACCTTCTCTGTCAGAGAGACCTAAAACTGTTGTCTTGTTTGATGATAAATGTGTTGGAATTTAAAGGTGGAAACCTTCGAACAGTGAACGTCCCCACTGGAGCACCGGCAGCTGTTACAGTCCTCCTCCCACCGACTGCCGTGAGGAAACTGCAGGCCGGTGTGATGGCAGGGCTTCCCAAGTCCCAGGACTGGAGAGAAAGAAAGGACAGGTATTAAAGTACTTAAACTCACACAGGAAACTAGAGCTTTAGATGGTGACAGTACTGACATATTTCGCTGTGAGCAGAGGATATCGCTACAGGGTACTTCAACAAACCAGAACATACAGAATTCTGATTTTCATGTTTTCCTATGTGCAATCATAGATAGTCTAAAAGCCTTGAAAACAAACAGCTTTTATTGGCCGCCTGTACATTAAATCAGTGGTTGACACGATGCTGTAAGCCAAAGCAAGAAATAATTTATGAATATGCACTGATGTAAAAAAAGGAAGGCTAATGCCCTAATACCAGGGTATTCCACTGGAAGCTGACCAGAAATCTATTGCAGACGCAAATTTGGATTTTGCATCTTTGTCTAATTCAATAAATTCTCACAAACATAATTTTGCTGCTTTCTCAACAAATCTGTAGGCGTTTGGCATGGAAAAGCAGGAATGTCAATAAAAAAGAACAGTTCGCCATTTAGAACACTTTATGTACTCCATTACATCCTTAGACCGTTTTTAACTTACACTCTTGACAGCTAGGTCCAGCTCGTCCTGGAGGACAGACACAGCGGTGACCGTTAATCTCATCTATGCAAGTCGAACCTTCAGCACAGGGAGACAGCTGGCACTCGTCTATATCTGAAGAGACAAACGTGACAAAAACACAGACAAATTAGTCGTTTAAAGACACAGACACAACTCCTTTGACCCTTTTAAATGAAGAAATGACGTTTATATTTTTGGATTTCTACATGTCTGTGTAAGGGGTTGGCATCTGTTCAGTTTGAAGCAGATTTTGGATTCTGCTTCTGAAGAGTTTTTTTTCGGAGGTTCTTTTAACCACTGAGCCGTCTGACCAACACGGCTCTGACCTCAGCTCAGCGCTGAAGAGAAGAGGTTAGGGCTGTCATCTTAAGACTTCCTAATCTGTCGCCCTGAAACAATTGGCTCATGCTCCCCCACCACGACCTTTCACCCCTGACCCCTCCGCCCACTTGATCCTGACCACAACCCCTCCGGTTCCCAGGGACTCACTGATGCGGCAGTCCGGTCCGGCAAATCCTGGAGCGCACTCACAACGGAACCAGTTCACACCGTCCACACAGAAGCCACCGTTGTAGCTGCAATCAGAGGAAAACTGGTTGATGAACTCATAATAAACAATGTTTCACCTTTTACTCTATCCATCTATTTGACGAGATCCTGAGAGGCAGCAGGCTCAGGTTCCAGCTTAGACCAGATCAATGACCACATGCTGAACCCCCCACCCCAACACCTCCAGCTCTTCCAACTAGCCCCAAATTAGTGATGCTGAATAGCATGAGAGGCTGTTCCCTCCACATCCTCTACTCTACACCCAAACCTGTCAGTCACTGAACAGAGGGGGGACGAGGGGGGGGGGGTGGCTTTTGTCCAGTGACATGCTTCAAATGTGTATTGTATGAAAAATAAAAAAAGAGGAGTGTGAATCAGTAAAATGTTAAAGAGGAACAAATGTTTCTGACATTTGTCAGGAATTAAAACCCTGATCCCAGCCAGTGGGGGAGGGGGGGCAGTGGAAGGAGGAGGGGGTTTCACCTTATTCAGATTACCAGGCGCTATGAGCTGTGCAGCTTTATCAGTGGGTCAGCTGTTTGTAGTAGGCAGGTGTTCAGGTAGGTCATGTGACTGGTTACAGCTCTGATTTGATGACTGATTGTAGATCAGTTCTAAAGTTTGACATGTTCAATGACAAATAGAGGACAGAGCCAGAGCCCACCCCCGCCCTTTAAAAACCACGGGAGTGCACATCTTCACAAACGTTAGCAAACAGTCACGGTGACGCTACGAGCAAAGCACGGCAGTCGCTTCATAACTGGTTGATCAACGAGCACTAAAGTCTTTTTTTATTTCCTTCATCTGAGCCCCCGAAGACCCACTGACGTCTCACGAACGTGCAGAGAAGAGACATGGCTTAGAGGAGCTTCTCTGCCCAACTGCCATTTAAAATGAAAGTTTAGCTTCAGGAGGTTGGATGAGGGGGTGGAAGAACAACAGCTGACCTTAACGTAAGGGTCAGTTTGACCAATGCAGAGCTTTATCATGTTACTGAGATGTAAAAGAAATGATTCAGAGTGGACAGAAAGTGAATTATATGGGACCTTTACATTTTATACACAATGATTTTTGCTACCAATAAAAGCAAAAACAAAGAAAGACTACAACCACTTTCTTTAACTTTACAGGAATAAACAGGATGGATTCACAGCTGACATTAAGACTAAAATCACCAGAAGGACATGATCACTGACCAACTTTCACAAACATAAAGACAAAACAATCACATCGGTAAAATGCCTCCTATGACATCATTAACATCCATTATAGCAACATTTATAGACTAATAAAACACTTTCTTACCAGGGATGTGGGTTGCAGTCATCAACATCTACAAGGAAAACAAAAAGAAAAGATTTCGTCATCTTTTATTTCCCACTAAAACATGAAACCTTCATTTTCCTCTTTGTGGGGTCAAAGGCTTCCATCTTTAATCTTTGGTACTTCTCTCTGTCTATCAATATTACCTTCACATCATCTCTGAATTAAAACCTATCAAGGTGAAATAAAGGAGACCTACTTTCTGCACAGGTGGGTCCCTCCCAGCCGTCCTTGCAGACACAGGTGAAGGCGTCTCCTCCTCCGATGCACGTCCCTCCATTCTCACAAGGACCCGAATCACAAGAACTGTTTTTAGCTGAACAAAAAAAAATAGTTTGTGTCGGCTGGCAGCAACAACAAACTGTCCCACTGTATGATATTATACTGGTTGTATTATAGGCAGTGCCTCCACCTGTGTTGCAGGTGCTTCCACCCCACCCTGAGGAGCAGCTACACAGGAACGAGTCTCCGTGATCGTAACACGTCCCTCCATTACTACAGGTACTGGAGTCACACTGGCTCTCACCTGGACAAGACAAAAAGGTTCAGACGACTCCGGCCCAGAGCTGATCTGAAACTACCTCAGTACTTCAGTAGGAAGATATGTCTGTAGAGTTCATCGCTCCACAGAGGAACAGATTAGGAGCACAAGGATTTAAAATACAGAGCCTGACTTGTTTGCGTGTGTAACATGAAGGTAAAGATGAACCATTAATGTTTCTTTTCAGGGTGACAGTGTGCTAAAGTTAGTTAGAGATGTTCACAGAAATACAGAAGAACGAGGCTGAATATCCCTTTAAGGACGCTCACCGAAACACTTAGAAATTTAACATTTCAATCATTGATGTTGTTGCGAACTATCAAAAGGACATTTTAAAAATGTTAAGAGTTTATTTTTAATATTTATTATGTTATGAATTTATTTAGCCGTTTTTTAAATTTTGCTACTTCTTTTCCTTACTGACATTTTTTTGTAAAAGTTTCTTTTTTAGGCTGCAAATCAAAATTTGAAGCTCGCTGTGAGATGTGTTCTTCTATCCAAAGAAGGCACAAAACAAAATCTCTCAAGGTTAGGGAAAATTTTATCATCCGTGCTGAAGCAAAAACAGGAAAAATCCTCCATCCATCCATCAAGGGGTCTGAGTGAAAAACTGGTCAGGACCACATTTCATCACAGAACCAGGAGAAACGGGGAACCAGCGGTCCAAAACAGCTCTAACTGAGGGTGTGGCCCCTCCCCCTTCCTCCACTGTTGGCTCTAGACCTCCTGCATCATCATAGGTCTGGTTGCCATGGTTACCAAGGACCGCTCCCTTCCTGTCTTCTTCTTCTTCTACATCATTTTATTGCATCATCACAGTTGTGTTCCTGACCCACATACTTTAATCTTATCCTTAGCTGCTAACACAGCTAAAACTATAATTGTTTATAAAATGCTCATAAGGTATTTTAAAACCCCACAATGCACTAGTGACCCTAAAAAGTGTTAACGGAGTTGTTTCTGCAGACTTGAACTCACGTAAGTGGCAGGTTTTTCCCTTCCAGTTGTCAACACAGGTGCAGTAGAAGTCATTCAGCAGGTCGACACACAGCCCTCCGTTCTGACACGGGTTTCTGCTGCACTCGTTCACGTCTACAACAAACAGCAGATTCAACATAAACATATTTGGGTCAGAAACGACAAAAAAACCCTAATTCTGGATGCAGATTAGAAAAGTAAAAACTAGAGTTTTTAGGCCCGGCTAATGTTTGTTTGTGTTTCTCGTACAACTTTGATAGTGCGAGAGTTTAAAAACGGAGAAAATGCTAAACTTACAAAACAACCCAAGCACTAAATATCCCAGTCTTTAGTTTCAATTTAAAACCACCCTTTTCTTTTCTTTCTTTCTTTAGTAAAACCTCACAGGTTTCCTGTTTGGCTGTTCTTAAAAATCTGAAGAAAACCTGCTAGTAGGCTGCAATAAAGTTAGAAATGACCCGTTTTCAAACCAGAGTTTATCTTTAAAAAGATCAACTCAGCTGAAATGTATCACTATGGCTGTAAAAGGAATTATTCTAGTCTATAAGGGATACAATAGTAATAATCTGGAAAAGAAAAAACATTCATTTTATTAGAGTATTAGAAAACTACTGTGTGAATATCAGCTAACAAAAGCTGCTCTGTTTGACCTCCAGACTCTCTCCTCACATTAACAGCAGGACTCTTCCCTTCAGCTGGAAAGAACATTCACTAAGTCTCTAGTATTAAAGGCACACTAGGAAGTGTTGGCTTGTTTTTAGCACCCCCTAGTGTCCGTTTAAATTGCTGTTGTAAAAACAAACTGCTGATCCCACCCCTCGCTGTGCGCCTGTGTTTTCGATCATCAGATAAAGGTTTTATTTGTTTTTTTGGAGGCTCCACCATGATGAACACAATACACTAGATCTCTGAGCTCATATCTATGACGTCTGTGTCTTCAGCTCGTCTGTCCTCAGCAGGTTCTGAGGTGGAAACATGGATTGCCGTAAAGCGTTTCTGCTTCTCGCTAGATACTTTGTGAGACTTCAGGTCACCGGACCAGAGACTCTAGTAGTTAAACAATGTTTTATCTGCATCCTGCAGGTAACTAGTGTGTTTGAGTTACTAGTTACCACTAACCAGGAGTTACAACCTTTATTATATTTAGTGAGCAAAAACTTTTTCACAGGTTAGTTAGTAGAGCTTAGTTACGTTAATAAGTGAACTCATCATTATAAACTGTTTTTTATATTAACTAAGGGTTTCTTTGTCTGATACTGAAATCTGTTTGTTGACCTGGACATTTAAAAGTGACGAGTCAGCAAAAACAGAAGAAACCTTTGAGGGAGCAAAAACTTTTTTACAGCTCTGTAAAACGTTTACACAAAAACACATTTCAGAATCGATGAAACGTGACTATAAGACTGTCTTCTAACTGAACTCCAGTTTACACAGCAGAGACTCTGAAAAGGATACAGAGATTACTTTGCTAACACTAACTAACTGGAAAACTTTGTTCTCACTCACACACACACACACACACACACACACACACACACACACACACACACACACACACACACACACACACACACACACACACACACACACACACACACACACACACTCACCACTATCACATATGGTCCCGTCCCAGCCATCTGGGCAGACACACTTAAACGAGTTGATCCCGTCGATGCAGGTGCCTCCGTTTTGACAGGGGGCTGATGCACAGTCATTGATGTCTGCAAGCAGAAAGGAGGGATTTTAACACCTTGATTTAAAGTTCAAGAAGTCTAAAAATGTATGGAAAAGGTTTGTGATACCTCGCTTTTTCCTTATTCTTTATAAATGCTTTATTATGTGCATTGTTTCCTGAGAGAATGAGAGGGAAGTGACTGTTTTTGGTGTAAAACCTGAATGTTTGTCTGTTAAAGGAAAGACGTCCACTGATTGGCGTTTATTTTAACAGTGTGGCTTCTTTTTTTTATATGAAGTTTACAGCTCATGTTTTCCTCTTGAGCTCCTTCTTGTGTTACTTCCTTCTGCTATAAACCAAACAAGACAAGTGATGATTAATGAAACCTTAATCTGAAGACCTGTGGTTCCCAGTGACGGTAACTGATGATAAATATAGTGTGTGTGTGTGTGTGTGTGTGAGAGTGTGAGTGTCAAGTTAATAATGGCTCACTCTCATGGCAGTAGGTGCCAGTGAATCCCAGATCACACGAACAGCTGAAGTTCCCGGCAGGCCGGCTGATGCAGCGGCCGTGAGGTCCACACACGTTGGACAGGATGTGCCACACCCGCTGCTGGGTGTCGTTGGTCGCCACAGCAACCGTACAGCTGTCAATAACTTTGAGTTAAATAAGTGAAAAATAGAAAACGATTAGCAAAGCTGGGTGTTTTCCCACCAGTTTGAAAACATCTTGAAGCGGTGGACATGAGGGCTCTACCTTGACACTGGTTGGTTCTGCAGTGGTCCTTGAGCTCCGAGCAGGTTTTACCCTCATAGTCGTCTGGGCAGCTGCAGGAGAAGTCACCTATCAGGTTGTGGCACTGAGCCTTGTTCAGGCAGGGGTTCGAGCTGCAAGGATCATTCTTAACCTTCACAGAGGAGAAGCACATTCCATTAATCAGCGAAACACAACTGGTCTAGTTCAACAAGTCTGTTGTTCCATTGAGTCTTCAGGCAGGAGGTAGTTCTCACCTCACACGTGGTCCCCGTGAAGCCCTGTGGACAGTCACACATGAAGCCGTCCATCAAGACGTGGCAGTGGCCGCCGTTCTTACACGGACTGCTGGAGCAGCGGTTCCTCTGGACCTCACAGTGTCGACCCACAAAGCCCAGTGGACAAACACACTGGTAGCCTCTGGCAGCGTTCTGCTTCCAAAATAAGATCAGTCAAAATGAACTTCTCCGAAATGTTTGGAAATGTCACTTCGGTCCACCATTCATCACCTTTACCAACTGGTTTTATACTTTATATATTTAGGAAGCCTCACCTTTACTAGATGGTTAACTTGTAACTTTGAAGGATTGTTCAACAACTAAACAATGACATATACAGTAAATCACCAAAATCAGTCACAGAGTTCAGGTATTTGAATCTGTTTTCCTCTAGAGCAGGGCTGAAACCATGCCTTGATAGATTCAGATCATTTGATTGAGTTCGTTTAAAGCAGGTGACTTCATGCAGCTCAGCGATCATGTGTTTCACACAGACAGTGATTAACTCATATTCAGCACAACGGCATCAACGTCATACAAACAACTGATGTGTTTGTGATTAAAAGTTGATTCCTCTCAGTCAGAAGTGTTTACAGCGAGACCAGTGTTCTCAGTTCAACT
Organism: Callopanchax toddi; assembly: GCA_006937965.1. Taxonomy (NCBI): domain Eukaryota; kingdom Metazoa; phylum Chordata; class Actinopteri; order Cyprinodontiformes; family Nothobranchiidae; genus Callopanchax; species Callopanchax toddi. The sequence continues at coordinate 510,896 of SSNR01000068.1, read as the reverse complement.
CTACGTGTCCAGACTTGAACCGATTAACAAAAAACCCTCTTTCTGAACAGGTTCTGCTTTGAGACGAAGTCAGTTTAACCCCCGTTTAGATGTTCGAATTAAATAATCAGGAGTTGTTCTGTTTCCAGCCTAAAGGACTCACCTGCCTTCAGGCTGATTCAGTGTTAAAAAATATTTCAACAAAAACGGCGTTTTAGATTACAAGTACATCCAAAAAGTTAGCATATCATGGAAAAAGTTCAATACTATTACCCACTCCTTTCACAAAGTGAACTCATATATTATATAGATTCATCACACTGAGTAAAATATTCTGAGGCCTTTATTTCTTGTAGTTTTGATGATTCTGTCTACAGATAACGAAAACCTGAAATTCAGTGTCTCAACACATTTGAACACTGTGAAAAAGTTAAAAACTCATGATGTCACATCCAGTCAGCTAATGAACTCAAAACACCTGCAGAGGTTTCCTGAGCTTTTCTGTCACGGACCTCTGCATTTTCCCTGACCAGGTTGTGGTGGTGCAGCAGTCTGCATGGCCCTTATTGGTGCAGCAGTCTGCATGGCCCTGATTGGTGCAGGACACTGCATGGCCCTGATCGGTGCAGCAGTCTGCATGGTCCTGATCGGTGCAGCAGTCTGCATGGTCCTGATCAGTGCAGCAGTCTGCATGGCCCTGATTGGTGCAGGAGACTGCATGGCCCTGATCGGTGCAGCAGTCTGCATGGTCCTGATCGGTGCAGCAGTCTGCATGGTCCTGATCAGTGCAGCAGTCTGCATAGTCCTGATCGGTGCAGCAGTCTGCATGGTCCTGATCGGTGCAGCAGTCTGCATGGCCCTGATCGGTGCAGCAGTCTGCATGGTCCTGATCGGTGCAGCAGTCTGCATAGTCCTGATTGGTGTAGGCGAGGCGACTGCATGGCCCTGATTGGTGCAGGAGTCTGCATGGCCCTGATTGGTGCAGGCGACTGCATGGCCCTGATTGGTGCAGCAGTCTGCATGGCCCTGATTGGTGCAGCAGTCTGCATGGCCCTGATTGGTGCAGCAGTCTGCATAGTCCTGATTGGTGTAGGCGAGGCGACTGCATGGTCCTGATTGGTGCAGCAGTCTGCATGGTCCTGATCAGTGCAGCAGTCTGCATAGTCCTGATCGGTGCAGCAGTCTGCATGGCCCTGATTGGTGCAGCAGTCTGCATGGCCCTGATTGGTGCAGGCGACTGCATGGCCCTGATTGGTACAGCAGTCTGCATGGCCCTGATCGGTGCAGCAGTCTGCATGGTCCTGATCGGTGCAGCAGTCTGCATAGTCCTGATCGGTGCAGCAGTCTGCATGGCCCTGATCGGTGCAGCAGTCTGCATGGTCCTGATCGGTGCAGCAGTCTGCATGGTCCTGATTGGTGCAGCAGTCTGCATGGCCCTGATTGGTGCAGGAGACAGCACGGCCCTGATTGGTGCAGGAGACTGCATGGCCCTGATCGGTGCAGCAGTCTGCATGGTCCTGATCAGTGCAGCAGTCTGCATAGTCCTGATCGGTGCAGCAGTCTGCATAGTCCTGATTGGTGTAGGCGAGGCGACTGCATGGCCCTGATTGGTGCAGCAGTCTGCATGGCCCTGATTGGTGCAGCAGTCTGCATGGCCCTGATTGGTGCAGGCGACTGCATGGCCCTGATTGGTGCAGCAGTCTGCATGGCCCTGATTGGTGCAGCAGTCTGCATAGTCCTGATTGGTGTAGGCGAGGCGACTGCATGGTCCTGATCGGTGCAGCAGTCTGCATGGTCCTGATCAGTGCAGCAGTCTGCATAGTCCTGATCAGTGCAGCAGTCTGCATGGCCCTTATTGGTGCAGCAGTCTGCATGGCCCTGATTGGTCCAGCAGTCTGCATGGCCCTGATTGGTCCAGCAGTCTGCATGGCCCTGATTGGTGCAGGCGACTGCATGGCCCTGATCGGTGCAGCAGTCTGCATGGTCCTGATCGGTGCAGCAGTCTGCATGGTCCTGATCAGTGCAGCAGTCTGCATAGTCCTGATCGGTGCAGCAGTCTGCATGGTCCTGATCGGTGCAGCAGTCTGCATGGCCCTGATTGGTGCAGGAGACTGCATGGCCCTGATTGGTGCAGCAGTCTGCATGGCCCTGATCGGTGCAGCAGTCTGCATGGTCCTGATCGGTGCAGCAGTCTGCATGGTCCTGATCGGTGCAGCAGTCTGCATGGCCCTGATTGGTGCAGCAGTCTGCATGGTCCTGATTGGTGCAGCAGTCTGCATAGTCCTGATTGGTGTAGGCGAGGCGACTGCATGGTCCTGATTGGTGCAGCAGTCTGCATGGCCCTGATTGGTGCAGGCGACTGCATGGCCCTGATTGGTGCAGGAGACTGCATGGCCCTGATTGGTGCAGGCGACTGCATGGCCCTGATTGGTGCAGCAGTCTGCATAGTCCTGATTGGTGTAGGCGAGGCGACTGCATGGCCCTGATCGGTGCAGCAGTCTGCATGGTCCTGATCGGTGCAGCAGTCTGCATGGTCCTGATCAGTGCAGCAGTCTGCATAGTCCTGATCGGTGCAGCAGTCTGCATGGTCCTGATCGGTGCAGCAGTCTGCATGGTCCTGATTGGTGCAGGAGACTGCATGGCCCTGATCGGTGCAGCAGTCTGCATGGTCCTGATCGGTGCAGCAGTCTGCATGGTCCTGATCGGTGCAGCAGTCTGCATGGTCCTGATCGGTGCAGCAGTCTGCATAGTCCTGATTGGTGTAGGCGAGGCGACTGCATGGTCCTGATTGGTGCAGCAGTCTGCATGGCCCTGATTGGTGCAGGCGACTGCATGGCCCTGATTGGTGCAGGAGACTGCATGGTCCTGATTGGTGCAGGAGACTGCATGGCCCTGATCGGTGCAGCAGTCTGCATGGCCCTGATTGGTGCAGCAGTCTGCATGGCCCTGATTGGTGCAGGAGACTGCATGGCCCTGATTGGTGCAGCAGTCTGCATGGTCCTGATCAGTGCAGCAGTCTGCATAGTCCTGATCGGTGCAGCAGTCTGCATGGCCCTGATTGGTGCAGGAGACTGCATGGCCCTGATTGGTGCAGGAGACTGCATGGCCCTGATTGGTGCAGGCGACTGCATGGTCCTGATTGGTGCAGCAGTCTGCATGGCCCTGATTGGTGCAGGCGACTGCATGGCCCTGATTGGTGCAGGAGACTGCATGGCCCTGATTGGTGCAGGCGACTGCATGGCCCTGATTGGTGCAGCAGTCTGCATAGTCCTGATTGGTGTAGGCGAGGCGACTGCATGGTCCTGATCGGTGCAGCAGTCTGCATGGTCCTGATCAGTGCAGCAGTCTGCATAGTCCTGATCGGTGCAGCAGTCTGCATGGTCCTGATCGGTGCAGGCGACTGCATGGCCCTGATTGGTGCAGCAGTCTGCATGGCCCTGATCGGTGCAGCAGCCTGCATGGCCCTGAGTGGTGCAGGAGACTGCATGGCCCTGATCGGTGCAGCAGTCTGCATGGCCCTGATCGGTGCAGCAGTCTGCATAGTCCTGATTGGTGTAGGCGAGGCGACTGCATGGTCCTGATCGGTGCAGCAGTCTGCATAGTCCTGATCAGTGCAGCAGTCTGCATAGTCCTGATCGGTGCAGCAGTCTGCATGGTCCTGATCGGTGCAGCAGTCTGCATGGCCCTTATTGGTGCAGCAGTCTGCATGGCCCTGATTGGTGCAGCAGTCTGCATGGCCCTGATTGGTGCAGCAGTCTGCATGGTCCTGATCGGTGCAGGTCTGCATGGTCCTGATCAGTGCAGCAGTCTGCATAGTCCTGATCGGTGCAGCAGTCTGCATGGTCCTGATCAGTGCAGCAGTCTGCATAGTCCTGATCGGTGCAGCAGACTGCATGGCCCTGATCGGTGCAGCAGTCTGCATGGTCCTGATCGGTGCAGCAGTCTGCATGGTCCTGATCAGTGCAGCAGTCTGCATAGTCCTGATCGGTGCAGCAGTCTGCATGGTCCTGATCGGTGCAGCAGTCTGCATGGCCCTGATTGGTGCAGGAGACTGCATGGTCCTGATCGGTGCAGCAGTCTGCATGGTCCTGATCGGTGCAGCAGTCTGCATGGTCCTGATCAGTGCAGCAGTCTGCATAGTCCTGATTGGTGCAGCAGTCTGCATGGCCCTGATTGGTGCAGCAGTCTGCATGGCCCTGATTGGTGCAGCAGTCTGCATGGCCCTGATTGGTGCAGGCGACTGCATGGCCCTGATTGGTGCAGGCGACTGCATGGCCCTGATTGGTGCAGCAGTCTGCATAGTCCTGATTGGTGTAGGCGAGGCGACTGCATGGTCCTGATTGGTGCAGCAGTCTGCATGGCCCTGATTGGTGCAGCAGTCTGCATGGCCCTGATTGGTGCAGGAGACTGCATGGTCCTGATTGGTGCAGGAGACTGCATGGGCCTGATTGGACAGGCTGCACCTGTGAGTGCAGACATGAATCCTGCTGGGTGAGGCCTGAAGTAGACCACCACTGATGCTGCTGCCTGTATGGTTATACTGGTTTTGAGTTTAGGTTTTTAATATAAATGGCTCATTTGAATCAAAATACATTGTGTTCAGTCTCTCAGTTTGGGTCAGTAGCTACACACCATGGAGGAGACTGCTGACTGGACAGATGTCCAGAAGACAAGGAGGGGAAGCCACTAAAAGCTGGTTGTTCAAAATTCTGTTTCCAAGCACATTTATAGAAAGTTTAGTGGAAGGAAAAAGTGTTGCAGGAAAAGGTCACCAGTAACAGGGATAACAGCAGCCTTGAGAGGATTGTCAAGAAAAATCCATTCAGGAATTTAGGGAACTTCACAAGGAGTAGACTGAGTCTGGAGTCAGAGCATCAAGAGCCAGTAGGCACAGACGAATCCTCCACAAGGGCTTCAAACGTTACATCCTTGAACCAGAGACATCAGGAGCGTCTGACCTGGTCTAAGGAGAAAATCAACTGAACTGTTGCTGAGTGGTCCAAAGTCCAAGGTCCCAGCATGGCTCATGCTGATGCAGACCAAACACAGAGTTTCCAGGTAATTCTTTCACTCATCTCTGCGAACCTGTCCCACTTTATTATCTTAACAAAAACAAACAAAAACAGCCAATGCACGAATACGAGAGAAGCTATTCTGACGGCAGAGAGGAAAGGAACAGCTGGTTGTACATTTACATCAGAGTACTGAAGGAATCTATGATTATTCAATAGAATACTACATTACTAGAATAATTGATAGTTGCAGTCCTACTACAATGTCAGAGAGAGCTGGAGGAAACCATATGTATGACGCGTTTCAAAATTAAAAAAACTTATTTTAATAAAGTAAAAGCTGCCTTACCTTACAGGTACCTCCGTTCTGGCATTGTCCATGGCAGCTGTTCATGTCTGAGGAGAAACCCAAACATTTAGAGAAGGTTTTGATGAAGAGATGAAGCCCAACATGCAGTGGTGGTGCATCATGCAGGAGATCAATACAACAAAAGCAGTCTGGAAGAGATGCAGGTTGAGTGGGAAAAAGAAAAAACTAAAGATGTTACAGAGTTTAATAGTTTGGAAAGAAGTTTCAGTTTTAGTCCTAAAACCAAGAGCCAGCAGGTAAAATCAGTCATGAGAGAAAGGAAAGCAAAGCTCCTGTTCTCACATTATCTAACATTTTTATTTTATTACTCTTTAGAAAATCCTCTATAAAGGTAAAATAAATGACTATTTATTCACTGACTGCTGTTGAAACCTTCTGAAAATAATGATTTTATGTAGAATAAAAACTTCTGGTCAAATATGAAGATTTGTATGTAGGCATGTAGGCTAAAACATGGTGAGGTATCAGTGATTTTACATCTTTCTAGTAAAACAGTCTTATGAGAGGCAGGACAACTATCTAAAACTCAATGTTGTACAGAGGCTAGTGAGCGAAGGGGCTGGGGTGCAGCTGAGTGATGCAGGCAGTAGGAAAGAGACTAAAGGTTTTCTGAGCTGATACTGACTGATGTCACAGTTCTGGCCCACCCATCCATGAAAGCAGGCGCAGTGATATCCACCAATTAAGTTTTTGCAAGAGTAAGCATTGAGGCAAGGCTTCCCCGCACACTCATTAATGTCTGCAAAGTGGAGACCAAAGACACAGAGACAGAGTAAGAGACAAGGACCTGGTGAGAAGCCCCATCACCAAGCAGACGTCCCAACAAAATAAAAGCTCTGCATTCTCTTCAACGCTTCACTTAAAGGTGCACAATGTTGTAGTTATAGGCCAATGCTCATATTTTAGCTGGTACCATATAACACCTTTTGGTTTTCACTTCTGTGTTACCCAGACCATTTAGGCTTTTATTCTGAAGGGCATGTTTTGGCACACATCTCATCCCATACAGTACCAGTTCTTAACCCAACTGAAAGCAGGTCAAGGAACCAGATATTTCTGTTTATTTGAAGCAAGATGTACAAAGTGAATTGAGCTCTATTCATACTTAAAGGTGTGGTAAACTGAAAAAACTTTTTTTTTTCAGGTTTTCATGGATTATAATAGGTCCCCCCGAGTCATGTAGGCCGGAAATGAAAACTCTCTGTTCCCTGGTTATTTAAGAAAATTATTTTCTGAAAGTTCTTGATTTAATGCTCAGTTTATGCAAATTTGCATTGTGACATCACAACACAAATTTGCATATTGCATCTGGCCCATCTTGGCTAGGCCCGCCCCACAGACAGGCCCGGATAATGCACAGCCTAGGCTTGATAGCATAGTAAGCTAAAGCGTGAGTTTTGCTCTGCAGACTTTACACATTTCTAGTCTGGCGCCGTTGGGAGCTCGATTGGCTATTAAAAAATGTATTATTTTATTTTAATTTACTTTTAAGAATATTCTCAAGATCAAGGTAAAGAAACTGATACCTAATGTTTATATACATAGAAATGTAACAAGGAGTCATCACCAATCTGTGGTGCAGCAGCTTGATACCCTACCTAAACATCTTGAGGTTCTGAGTTCAACACCTGGGAATGACTTAATTATTTTTTTATAGGAATGTTTTTTTTTTTTTGCATGGAAGAGAATAATTTCTGTAGGGGCAGCTATTGGCTAAGTTTGTAATCTTGGAGAAATCATCAGTTATTTTGAGGTACTGTGTTTAGCCACACAAGCTACTGCAGAGCCGTGAGTGTGTGTGTGCTTGAGCACGGCGGCGTGGATGAGACGACCAACGGTGTTTTGCTTCTCGTTAGAGGAAGACCCAGCTCAGAGTCGTGGCCGGAGCCGTGAGGCGGGACATGGGCAGAACGCTGGTGAGGTGTGGATCAGCCCGCGGGTCGAGCCCTCGGTCCACAAAAAGAGTCCCAGTAGCTGAAGGAGGAGTTGGGTGTGGGACTGCGGGGAGCTAATGGCTGTATGCTCGAGGCTGACTGTGAGCTTTTAGGAGAAAACGTAAATTCACTTATAAGTTTTACCCTTCAGGCTGAGGAAGCGGTTCTTCTCATTTGTCCTTCAACCTTAGCTTAGTAAACAGCATCGTCACTTTATCCACATAAAGCCTGGCCGCTATGTTATTTTACCGTCACATTCAGGCTCAAATACCTACAGCCAATCAGAAGCGAGGACTGTGCATATCATTAATACTAATGAGAATCCTGCTGTTTCAAACTCAGGTGTAAAATAGAAAACTTCTAAAGCTTATATTAGAAGCATCATAGCTTCTTTCTTTATAAAAATTACACAGATAGCATTGAAGTACACTAGAGAACAATGCAAAACTATTTTAAAAAAAACACCAGTTTACCACACCTTTAATAAGCAGTAAAATCTTCCCTTTGAGGGACTAAATTTGATAAATGATCTTTTCAACACACCGACAGGCTGGAGGAATTCTTCAGATATAAAAGTGTCAGAACCATTGCAGCCTGAGGTCTGTGTTCCATTTCTTCCACAGCTTTCCATCACCCTCCCACCCCCTCCCTCTGGGTTAATGTCTCTCTATTGCATTCCCTGAAGGCCAACCTGTGGCATTCCAAGTGGTCAGTTTCAGAGGCAGCGCTCGCCCTGCCTACTATAACCAACACAGTGCATTAATACTACTCCCAGGAGGTAAGCAGCACCTGTTGGCCTGTTGAAAGGAAACACCCTGAATTCCCCTCACTCAACCCCCACCCCGCGCAGACACCTCTTTTCTAGATGTCCCACAGGTACTGTCCTGCCCACTGAAACAGGAACATCTGAGGGAGAAGCTGCTCTCCTGTTCACAGAGTTTTATGGATGGCGCTGACGGGGGTGAGGGCTCCACCGTGTTGAGGCGTTGCCTCATCATAGTGCACTCACTCCTCTGTTATACCCTGTCTGGAGCCAACCCCCCACCCCCCTCCAGTGAGGTATGTATGGTCCCAAGGCTAGCAGTTGCCAGGCTGGAGGTTATTTTTAGCTTTACTCAAATCACCTGGCTCGAGTTGCAGATGAAACCCTGTATCTCTGCTGAGCATGCGTATAAACAACACACACTCTTAAAATGAACTACCTCAGTAATACTGTTGGTTAGCTAACATTACAGTCATCGTACATGCAGCACACTCTGAACACCACCAGAACAGACATCACCCAGCATGCAACAGGTTTTACAATCTGATGCTACACGTTTCCCTTTAGGAATTTCTGCCTTTTATTAGCAAAATCAAACTTTATAATTTGTCTGTTTTGACAACACAGGGCAGCAAAGAGCGAGGGGATCATACCGATCTGGCAGGTCTTTCCTGTCCACTGTGGAGGACAGAGACACTCAAATCCATTCTCCATGTCGATGCAGGTCCCTCCCTGAGCACAGGGGCTGGATGCACATTCATCTGTGTCTGGAATATAAGACTGGCATTAAAGAAATGACCATAGTCACATGGATAAATACTGTATGTCTGTCTGACTCACTAGAGGTTCCAGGACCAGATTTACCATCACTATGAGCATCTCTAGTTACTGATGTGTGTATTTTAGGTGCCTTTTGCGACAGCTTTAAACTAAGATCTCATGTTGGGAAATGATAGAGACACGGCTGCTTTCATCAAATCTTGAAAAAAGCATTAAACAGACTCCAGATTTCTGTTAGCTAATCTGAGGATGTGTTCTAGTTTCTATCAGCTCAAATCAAACCTCAACATCCGTGAAACTGACTGAGTTATGGTTTCTTTTGTGTTTGTTTGTGGCAGCCATCTTGAAAGATGTTGACTCTAATGGTGTAGATTTTCTGTCAATGATTAGTTGTTAAAATCCACCTTAAATATAGTAAAAGCAAGAGGTAGTTTTCCTTTGTTAAAAAGTTTGATTCACTTTAAGACTTTTCTAAATCAATGATGTCATCTAAACAAACAGGTAAACACCTAAAATAGGACAATGAATTATTAGTAAATTAAGCCTATCAATAATTAGATTTATAAACAGCTTCCAAGTTGTTCATGAAAATCAGCACTTTGTCTTTTATTTTGTCACTTTGTGAAAGTTATAGGTTACAGAACCTGAGATATCATTTGTGCCTCTCACCTTTAGCACAGGTGGGCCCAGACCAGCCAGAGGGACAATGACACTCAAACCCAGAAGGGACTTCATGGCATGTCCCTCCACTGGCACAAGGGTTGGACAGGCAGGCGTGCTCCGCTACAGACAGACACATAAATCTATCATCTATCTCGTTTCTTTCTCATTTAAACCTCAAAGTGCTGTGTTCTGGGTGCTTGACTCACCAATCTCACAGTTCTTGCCTGAGTAGCCATCTGGACAAGCGCAGTTGTATTCATCTGGCTCTGTGTTCATACACGTTCCTCCATTTTTACAGGGGCGGTTGGTGCCACAGTAGTTCAGATCTGATCACACCATTAGTGGACGATTAAGCAACGAAACAGGACAACAACATGAAGTCAGTTGTCATCCAAATATAGTGAATCTTCAAACTAGGGATGTACCGATACCGTGTTTTTTCAAACCGAGTTCAAGTATGAATACTAACATATTTGCCGATATGAGTACTAATAAATACCATTGATCTAAATCATGGTTTGGTACAACAGAAAACCTGTTAGCAAAACATTAGCGGCTAAATTAAACATGCTAATGCTTTGAGGATTATCAGAGGTTACGAACGTTTTACTGGAGCTTTACCAAACTAAACATCAGTACTGTGAGTATTCAGACAGAGTGTATATACTACTGCTACATAAAAACAACAACTACTAATAATATTACTAGGACACAAATACGTTGACTCCATCTGCTCCAGAGTTAGCTTCAGTTAGCTGATTCTAACGACATCCTTCATATGGTCTTTGGGTCAATTTGGTCAATTTTATGCATAAAACTTGCATTAGATGAAATTAAGGACATGAAATAAAATGTACGACAAACAAAGTCCTGATAACTTTATAATAAAAAACAAAAACTACTTTCATTGGACTGAAAACATTAACACTATTGTATTTACAGTGTTGTGAAAAAGTGTTTCTCCTTCCTGATCTCCTATTTGTTTGTATATTTGTCACCCTTTAATGTGAACCCAAGTGAGCTTCATCTTCAGGTCAGGAACAGATGGATGGACATTCTCCTTCAGGATGTTTGAGGTGGTTCCATTACCACAGCAGGTCTTCCAGGTCCTGAAGCAGCAGAACAGCTCCAGACCATCACACTACCACCACCATGTTTTACTGTTAGGATGATGAAATGCTGTTACTTTTACTCCAGATGTAACAGGACACACACCTTCCAGAACGTCCACCTTTTGTCTCACCAGTCCACAGAGGATTTCCTCTGTTTTCTGGATAAAGTGAGATCATTTCTGCTCCTTTCGAAAGGAGCCAGTTGAGGTGGTTCGGGCATCTGGTAAGGATGCCTCCTGGACGCCTCCCTCGGGAGGTGTTCTGGGCATGTCCTGCCGGTAGGAGGCCCCCAGGTCGACCCAGGACAAGCTGGAGGAAATACATCTTCAGTTTGGACTGGGAACGCCTGGGCGTCCCAGCTGAGGAGCTGGTGGACTTGGCCGGGGAGAAGGTGGCCTGGGCTGCCCGACTTGGAATGCTGCCCCCGCGACCCGGACCCGGATAAGCGGAAGAAGGCGAGGCGAGGCGAGGCGAGGCATTTCTGCTCCTTAAGCTCACTGGTTTTGGTCTTGAATCTCTGTCATGCAGGTCATTTCTGCCCAGTCTCTTTCTCGTGGTGGAGTCATGAACTTTGACCTTAACTGAAGCCAGTGAAGCTGCAGTTTTTTAGATGTTGTTCTGGGGTCTTTAGTGACCTCTTGGATGAGTCGTCTCTGAGCTCTTGGTGGAATTTTCACCTGACTGCTCCTGGGAAGGTTCACCACTGTTCCATGTTTTCACTGTTTGTGGATAACGGTTCTCACTGTGGTTCTCTGGAGTTCCACAGCTTTAGAATGGCTTTAGAACTTTTACCAGACTAAGATCTCAATGAATTTGTTTCTCATTTGTTCCTGAACTTCCTTGGATTGCTGCATGATGTCTGGCTTTGAGGATCTTTTAGTCTGCGTACTCCATTTTGTCAGGCAGGTCTTATTAAAGTGAGGTTAAATTTTAAGTTTGTTTGACGATCTGAAATATTAAATTGTGACAAACATAAAAATGTGGAAATCAGGTAGAAGGATGAACACTTTTTCACACCACAGCTAAAAATCATACATGTTAATGGATTTAAAAGTAAACGTTACATTTTAAGCCTCATATTTAGGCTGAGTATATCTGACCATAGAGGAACCAGAGAGTCTTAAAAATGAAGGCAATAGAAGAATTCAGCAACGGTTACCAGTCCTAAATCACAACGCTCTCGTTAAAGTTAGTCCTGGTTCAGATCAACTGAATTAACTAAAAACTATAACCTGGCATTTTGATCACACTTATTATTATTTTCTTTATAAAAATTGAATAAAAATGTTTAAAAATCGCTCTGGGTAGGAAAGGGTTAAACGTTAATTCCAAAATGATGACTTCAGATTATCAACAGGAGATTTTCAGTGTTTCATTCTCTTTAGGCTAATAAAGATGATTAGTGTCTGACCTTTATCACAGAGCAGGCCCCCCCAGTTCTTCTCACACGTGCACAGCCAGGGCTCGCTGCAGGTGCCGTGCACACACCCGGGGTATGGTATACACCTGTTGCACAGCGGGCCGTCCCAACCGTAGTTACACCTGCAGAGCAGAGCAAACAACTTGTAATTTGAGGAAACCTTTAAAAATTCCATATTGCATTCAGCAATTACACTAATACTTAGGCCAAAAACAACAATTTAAAGCAATTTTCACAAAATTCCCTCTCTGACTGATGACATCATTTCAAAGCCATCATGTCAGCTGAACTGTCTGCTGGCAGCATCTCAGCTCCTTTCTTCCCTGACCCCAGATTACCTTCACTCTCTTTTTTCTATAAACTTCCAGGTTTTTGTCCTCCCTTCTGCTCTTTTCTTTCTGCCCTTCTCCATTTACATCACTTCATTCTCTCTGTTGCTTTGTTTCTTTTCTGTCCCACGACCAAAAACAGGAAGATAAACTCTTCTTATTTAGCTGCATTTAACCCTTCATAGGGCAAGTGGCCATTATTAACACCTAATATTTACCGAAATGTTCAAAAAGGTAAAGCAAGTCAATAAAAGTCAAATAAAAAAACTCTGTGAAAAAATACAAATTACTAAAGAAATTTAAACATCAAAAGTACAAACATTATTAAAAACTTAACTAAACATCATTCATTGACGACATTTTTAAAATTAAAAAGAAAAAACAACAGTAAAAGTTAAAAAGTGCAAACATTTTAAACAAGTAAACCAAAGAAGTAAATATAAAATATGTAAAAAGAAAAATGAACGCAATATAAGTGGCTACATGAGTGTTTGTTCAGGTTTTTTTTTTTTAAACTTTCTTTCATCAGGAGTTACTGGACGGAGTTCCTATTTGCAGTTTGAGCCTGAGGGAATTTCAGGGAGTGAACCATGAGAAAAAGTGGGAATCAAACCAGTAATAGTGTGAATAAGTTCAGTCACAGAGATGATCTCACTCCAAGAGTCATCCTCATCACGCTGAATGCTCTTCATCTCAGGACACACACCACCAGGGCTCATTCCTGAACTCTGTGTGTGACCTTTCACTAAAGTACAGATTCACATGCATTATTTGCCCTTTTCTGTCAGATTCAGTTCATCTGCTGTAGATTTTAGACTGATGTTCTTCTTTTGTTCTCCACTTGTCCTAAACCCGAGGTCTGAGACCTTCAGGAGGTCCGGAGAACAATCCATCAGGACTAATGAACCCTTTCATGTCTACATTAGAAAACAAGCAATCAAAAACTTTCTTATTGGTTAGTTTTATTTATTTGGGACAGAACTGCAATAATGTTTAACTCTTGTTTGTTTTGATTCAGTTTAATTCAGTTTCTGTGAGACTCGACTCAAAATGTGTTTACAAGAAAGTCTGGCGAATCAGAGTGGAGTAAAGATGAAAAGGGTTGAATGAGGTCAGTTTTTATTTTCTTATAATAACTTTAATATGGAGCTATTATTATTTACTTTTTATTCTTTATGTTTCTGGTTCAGTCTGTCTATCTTATATTGAAATAATTGATTGTAAAGGAATAAAACCAGTCTAAGCATGAAGACCAGAGACACATTAAACCCGTCTGGTCACACTTTACGTTGTGTGTGTGTGTGTGTGTGTGTGTGTGTAACTTCTAGCTGTGAGCCAGTGTCAGCTTGACCCCAGAGGTCAGGGTTCATGGTGCTGAACCAACTTGAACTGCTTGTGTTTTTTAGTCCTATATGGTCCAGACTTAATGCATCTGAGGTCTGAGGCTTTTCTCTGGTAAATACAAAGTGTTTCCTTTAAAACCTCTGAATTAATGTAATAATTCACCTTCACTAATTCAATATTTTATTAGAGGTTTTTGGTTAAATCCCATCATTGATCATTAGTACTGTTCTTTAACCCAATCAGAGACGTTTAAAATCAGAGGAAGCTGTTGGTGATGTCTCCTCCTGCTGTGTCTCATCAGCGCTCTCCTGTTTTCTTTAAGCCCTCTGTAGCTGCTCTGAGCTCGGCCGAGGTCAAACTTGGAATGAGGGTCTGGTCGGTGCTGGAACGAGGATTAGTCATCTTGGGGGGGGGGGGGGGGGGGG
>SSNR01000068.1:470941-496755 GCA_006937965.1 Callopanchax toddi | reverse complement strand
GGGGGGGGGGGGGGGGGGGGGGGGGTGCTGTGAAGGGTTAGCTAATCTGTTGGTTTATGGCAGCACTCTGTTATTCCAAGGCCAGTGGTGACCACCACCTGTCCTGTCGTTTCTTCATCGGGCCTATTTTTGGGAGCAACCCACCTCCCTCTTTACCCCCCCCCCCCCACACACACACACACACACACACCACCACCACCCTCCGACTCTCAGAAACACTTGAATCTAGATGCGGATCAAACAGTGATATGCTGCTCTGTCAGGACAGAACAGAGACGGTTTAGTGAATGTGAAGTCTTCTTCTCCTCAGAAACCTTTGGGTCTTTGAGTCTAGGTCAGTTTGGGAAATTGAATGTTTTACTTAATCAGCACATTTCAAAGCAATCCACAAATATTAACGTCTATAATAAACAAGTTCTCTGCAAAAATGTAACAGAAATGTTTGTTTTATGCACACTTTATGAGTTAAAACACCTTTTAGAGAATGCATGAGCCCATAAATCAGGTATGTGTGTGTGTGTGTGTGTGTGTGACAGGGCTCTGCGTTGTTTACTGCTGTGTGTGTTGTTGTGGGGCTCTGCGGTCAGCGGTGGTGCCCTGCACACTGTCAGCCTTGCAGCAATGGACAGTCTGTCTGGCTGCTGTGTGGGAGAGCATGAAAATGGTTTCAGGCAGCCACAAGTCAAGTGGGGGGGGGGCAAAACCAACACGCCCCGTTGTCCCATCAATGAAGGGGGCTGCAGGGGCCAGCCAGAGCCTAAAATACCCCCGGCCTGCCCACAACACCCGGCCCAGCGCTGTCCCTCAGACACCACACCCAGAGGACAGGGTGGTGGGCGGGGCCAGAGGCGGAGGGGCCGTGTGTGCGTGTGGGACCATTGAATTATTTACAGCGAAGTCTCGCGCCCAAATCCAGCAGACAAACTTAGCCCGCTGTTGCCTAGCTACGGTTTTAGTAGTGTCACATGAGGGAGAGTAGGATGTGAATGCGCTGTGTTAAAGAAACAAGACACTAAACACACATTTCTGCTTTCCCTCTGCCAGGACGTTCCTCTTCTTGTTCCCAAACTTTTTCTCTTTAGACTTTTAACTCTGGTCTCTCAGTGTCGTTTGTTGGTTAACAATGAAAAGGTGGAAACATTTTAGAGTAATGGATTACTGTTTGATCTCACTAATTCAGTCCCACGGGCTCAGATAAGACTTAATACCTAAATCAAAGACAAATTATTTATTATCCCCAAAATAATTTGTTTGTAATTTCAATGCTTTTTGTGACACATAAAAATACAAAAGACGGCGTTAAAACTGTGCTCTGTATTGTTGAAGCTCCAAACTAAGACATTTTAAATTTGACTAAAACAAAAACAAATTCTGTCTCAAGTTTAAAAGATCCCAAAAGAAAACATTCCTCCTTTCCAAGCATGACCAGGATGACAGGCGTGTGTCCGTTCGGATTATTTTGGACTTTTCACCCATAAATTAGTAACAAAGAATCCGTTCTTCTCTTTTCTTTTTTCACAGGAGCGAGTGTGTGAGTGTTCCTCATAGCTACCAAGCTTCAGATCACATGTTGAGACACATTCCTGGGTGTTCCTCTCTCTGCTGATCCTCTGGCCATTTCCAATGAGAAATGTCAGCTTCATTATTTATGAGCTCTGCGTAATAATCAAACCTGTGTCCTTAAAAAAACCTTCAGACTTCACTCCCCTCTCTCCTGGCTTTTACAGGCCCTGTGTGTCTGTGAGCATATGTTGTAGGTTCTCAGTCATCAGGGCATGGCAGAACCAAGAGGGTTTGTTCTTTGTTTTTTGAAGACGTGTTTCAAAAATCAGATGAAGGTTTTAGTAGGTTGAGCTGCTGGACCTGAGGGGGGCGCTCAGCAGAAACTACCTGTCCAGTTTATCACACTGTCAGATAGAAGGTAAAGGATGAGCCATCAGTGTGCAAGTCAGACCTGATCATGTGCTATGAGCGAGCGCTCTGATTGACTAATCAATCCTTCGGCCGGATGCGGACCGCGGGCTGTGAAATGCCCAGGTCTGCGCTACTCGGTGAGCGAGTCACAACACCGGTCCAGTGTTTATGAAACAACTAACACAAAGAGAAAAGCCTCTTTAACTGAACATGTCGCTTCCATAAAATAAATCTCTGCAGCAGTTTGAAGTCTTTTTGAGTGTTTTTGGTGACACAGCTGACATCACAGCACTATCAGCTGTTGCTAACTGCTAGCATTGTGTTAGCTCAGTTAGCACACTCAGTGGGAGGGTGAACACGTCGATGTTGGAGCTCTTTGTTGCCACTATATGTCTGTTTGAAGCTAAAGTAACCCCAAATAGGCGACTTCGTGTTTTTTGAACTCAATTTTTGAACTTTGAGTTCTAATTTCCATCCATGCATGTTTACATTGCTCCGCCTGCAAATATGTCAAGATGTCACCTGCATGAATACATCGCACATTGTTGATAAAATCACAACTATCTCACATGTGATCACATGTTGAATTGGGAAACAATGTTCACATTTTAAGGAGACTTCAGGTGTTGGTTGGCTATAAAAGCAGAGAAGAGCTGCTACAGGAGCCCAGGTGTCCAATCAGTGTTAGAGACAAACCACAGGTCAGGGTCGGACTCTACACCACAGACTGTGCAGGTTTCATTATCAAAAACAATAAAGTTGTGTTTTTGATTCATGCAAAACCTGTTATTAGCACTGACTATTTAAAACTACAGACGTGAATTTAGCTTTTCAAAAAGATGGAAGTGAGCAGCATTCAGAAGGCCTGACAAAATAAGAGCACGCTTACAAAATAGTTTAAATAGTAATCAGTTTTTTTTCAAGTAAACTGTTTTTGTGATCATTTGAAGTTGAAAAAAAAAATCCACATCTAATCTATTCCACAACCCTAAGTTATATAGAGCTGAATTACGTTAAACTAAACGGTAACGCTGTCACCTCCTGAGGTAGATCAGTACCTAAGTAACGTTTGAAGTTCTGTGCAAAGAAACACTTAACAGTTTTAGTTGCTTTAAAACATTTTACTAAAGTTTTTAAATCTCACACAATCTGTGTGACGCTCTTTCTAGAACAATACGTCTCCCCACGTGTGAGAGAATGTTGCAGCAGTGTTTTCAGATTTGATCTTTTTTCTTTTAAACACAGTGCTAGCCATAACAAGGTCCAGGAGAGGAAGAGGTGATGTGGGCTGCAGACGTTAGAGGGGAGTTGATGGAGGGGGAGGGGGAGGGTGCTCCTTGAAAACAGACGAAGGAGGAAACAAGAAGATCAACACAGAAAACCTGCCTGGCTTTCTTTCTTTTTCTGTGTGAAAAGACGTGAGTCAGCTTTAGACCTGTTAAGGCCGGTTCACAGGGCAAGATTTTCTAATTGACAGACTTTTTCAAATCATGACAGACCACACATGGTGAAAAAAAATCCCAAATGCTGACTGCTCTGGTCCTACAGCGGCGTACGGTCACACGGGAAAAACAACAAATCACACACAAACTGATAGTTCTGATGCCAGGTTTAACAAAGAATACAAACAGCTGTTTAGATTGGTTCCCTTTACTTCACGAAGTTGTCACCTCACTCTCTGATTGGCTACATGACACATTCCACAGGCTGCTCCTTGGGGGACAGCACACACGCAATGTCATATTCCTCTCGTGTGTGGTGGATTAAGAGTGTTCTGGTTCGCTTGGAATGCCGTCAGAACCGCTCCGATTGCAAATCTGTGAAATCCAACATGTTGGATTGTCTAGACCCGACATCGCAGCGTGTGGTGTGACCCCCAAAAATCTGCCTGTGGAGATTGACGTTTAGCCAATCAGAGAGCGAGTTGACAGACTCCGCTGCGCGAAGCGAAAGAAATCTCTCATGAAAACAGCTGCTCGGATTTTTAAAACTGTCACAAGTTCATTGTCCTTGTCTCGCCTTCCTCCGCATGTTGGGGTCGTGGGGGCAGCATCCTCAGTCGTGCATCCCAGACCATCCTCTCCCCGGCCAAATCCACCAGCTCCTCAGCTGGGACGCCAAGGCGTTCCCTGGCCAACCTGGAGATGTATTTCCTTCAGATTGTCCCGGGTCGACCCGGGGGCCTCCTGCTGGCAGGACATGCCCAAAACACCTCCCATTCATCGTTTTTAATAAAAATAAAAGCTTTCATGTTTGTTTACTCCAAAGTCACGTTTGATCTCGTGAAGTTCTGTGAGATTTCACGTCTGATCTGGGAATGTTTGTGCGTAAAATCGGTTTGTGTGTGATCCCACCACACACTGTAGGATCAGGACGGTCAGTGTCCGCCATTTTTAAAGGAAAATTTCTCTTATGATTTTAAATCGGCCGACATTTTAAAAATTCTGCCGTGTGAACCGGCCTTTAGCAGAACACTGACCTCAGTATCAGGTAAATGAAGGTGGAGATACAATGGAGGCAAGAAATGCTTTTCATCCAAATATTCTACATGACTGGACAGCAGTAGTTTCAGATGAGCACACACACACACACACACACACACACACACACACACACACACACACACACACACACACACACACACACACACACACACACACACACACACACACACACACACACAACTGAACAGAACTAGAGTATACTCACTTGCATTCCCCTGGCTTGCTGCATGTCCCATGTAGGGGGTTGCACCCTTGTTTGCAGATAGCTTTAGGGGAAAAAAGTATAGTTAATGTTAAAAGACCTTCACCTCAGAAACAAAAATAATGCATCCTGATATCCTCTATTTATCACTGAAACCTGAGTTCCTGTCTGTCCTGGCTTGAGACCAGAGTGAGAATCAGTATTTTTGTTTCCAGCTGACAGAAAAGTCACTTTCAGAGGTGAATTCAACAATGACAAGAGATTCCAAACATTCTTGAAATTCCTGCAAAGTCAAACTTAACACGAACTTCCGTCAACCTTTAAGCTTCTTCCCAAACGGGCAGCGAGGAAGTGAGCTGAGGACACAGTGACCATGTGATCTCAGAACGTATTCATGTGAGGTTTACATTTTTACTCTTAAAGCAGAAAGTTTTTACTCCCACAGAAAACAATACATGAACAAAAACATATAAAAGGTGTTTTTTATTAGTAGCTGACATGCTCAGGTGGATTCATGGTTTATTAATTTGAAATGATGTTTTGCGTCACCTGTTTTGCAGTCCTCTCCCTTCCAGCCATCCATACATTGTCTCTTTCCAAACTGGTCACACACGTAATGACCAAAGTAGTCATCCCGGGGACGACACACTACGTTGCACCTGATGCCATAGTAGTTTTCATCACAGCGCACACGGATTGTGTACTTAATGGTGGCGATCAAGCTTTTATATTCCACCATCTGCTTCTCCTCTCCGGGGTTAATTTTTCCTTTGCAGATGCTTCGCTCGATCAGAAGCTCGTCATCTGGACAGAAAAACAAACAGGTGACATTGGATTAAACTTACAGAAGTAATTGATTCTTTTTTTTTTTTAAAGGAAAACATTCTTGAGTTAGAATTCATTTTTCTCTGATATGCTGGTTTAATAAAGCAAGGTTTGTTCTGCAAAGTAGTGGATATTCTCAGTGAAATGTGTTCAAGATGAAGATCAGCAGCCCTGAAAAGGTCTCTGTGTAACATCTACCAAACAAAAAGATCTTAAAACAAGATGATAGTGGTTCAAATAATATTAGGGAGATCTGCACGCCCTGGTTTTAAGACGTTACAGTCAGTAGTGCGTCGCCTCGCCTTCCTCCATTTATCCGCTCTGAGTCGTGGAGCAGCATCCCAAGTAGGGAATCCCAGACTGTCCTCTCCTTGGTCACCTCCACCAGCATCTCCGGTGGGACCCCCAGGCGTTCCCAGGTCAGCCTGGAGATGTACTTCCTCCAGCTTGTCCTGGGTCAATCCGGGGGTCTCCTGTCAGTCGGACACGCTCAAAAAACCTCCAGGAAGCATCCTGACCAGATGCCCGAATGACATCAGCTGGTTCCTCTCGATATGGAGGAGCAGCGGTTCTACTCCGAGTTCCTCCCAGATGTCCGAGCTCCTCACTCTAAGGCTGAGCCCGGCCACCCTGAAGAAGAAACTCATTTCGGCTGCTTGTATCAGTGATCTTGTTCTTTTGGTCATTACCAGGCGAGGATTGGGACGTAGTAGTAAATAGAGAGCCTTGATTTCTGGCTCAGCTCCTTCTTCACCACAACAAACTGTTCAGCATGCGCATCATTGCAGACGCTGCCTAGATCTTGGGTCCAGCCCGACCCGGTTACATGGGCTCAACCAACTGTGGACCTGCAGGAATAGCATTAAAGTGCTTGGTGCGTTGGCGGTCTGATCTCCGTTCAAATAACCTGATTAAGGCCCAGATCCTGTTCTTACTGCTGATAATTGACACAAATGTATTTTATAAACTAAAAAACAAAATCCAGGGAGTTTGATGCTTTTTTCGCATTAAATACAAAACCCTGTATTTGTCTCGTATCTACAGAGAGTTACAGAGACTTTTCTACAAACCACTGCCCAACAGAACGGTTAAACGTTAGGAACAGAGCTGACTCCAGTTATGGGACTTGACCTCCATCAACCTGGTGTTTAGTGAGCTTAGACAATCCATAAAGCTTTTAAAGAATGCCAGTTGTTAAGGGGGGAGGAGGGGGGCTCATGTCAAACCACCCCTTGTTAAATAAGAATGCAGATGGAGGAAAAACGTGGAGGAACAGATGGAAGAGAAAAGCCCAAACTGAAGAAAACACAAACATAGTGTTGGAGCGAGGTCTGCGAGGGTTTGATAACCAGAATGCTTTTCTGTCTCCGTCCTCCTCCGCCCCCTCACTCTTTCTCAGGATGTTCAGTCCGGACTCCATCGGAGCCAGGAAGGAAATAATAAGAGCTGAGGAACAGGCAAGGAAGAAAACTGGTTCTTATGGAACAGAAGCAAAGCAACCAGACACAAGTCCACTGGCTGGTTGAGCTCCAATCATTCACATCTGCTACTTCTCAGCCATTTTTACAAAACAAATCACACTCCTGTTATTTTAACCCATAAAGTTCAATTTGCACTCTTTATTCCTCAGACTGTATTTGTCCTCACTGCACAATCTGAAGAAGACTTTATATCACAAACATGGGCAAGTTTTCCTTTAAAGGCAGGCAAAACGCCTGGAGCACAGAAACAGCTTTTGGTTGAAGTAGGAGTTCCCAGTGCATGAGGTGGATGAGTAAAATCCACTTGATCAAATGTGATACAATCATTGTCTTCCTTTTTTTTAAATTGTTGTCATTTGAAAATGAGATTGCATACATGTCCTAATTGAGATCATGATTTTTAACAATTAATTGTGCAGCCTTAATGTAAAGTCACGCAAAGCCTAAAGAACACATACATTAAATAAAAAGCTAATAAAACATGAAACCTAGACTTCATTTCCACACTGTCCTGATTCACTGAGTCTCAGTGTGAGTTACACAGATTCCAGTCCCACACCCACCACCTGAAACACACACACACACACACACACACACACACACACACACACACACACACACACACACACACACACACACACACACACACACACACACACAGCAATTAGATATAAAAATATAGACCAATCATCAGCTGCCTCTGAAGTGGAGGAGATACGCTAAGAGAGGCCGTTGTTACTAGGGAGAGCAGGAGGGGAGGGGGGCACTTAAGACCCGCTTACATAAACAAGGAGGTGCTTCAGATCCCAGCAGCTGATCGTGTCAAGAGCAGCCTGATTCTCTGCTTTCAGAGAGAACTAAACTCGACTACTTAACCCAATCATTTCGGCCACTTGTGACGCGTTACAGAGCAACTGGAGCGCTTCGCGGGGAGCTTTGACTTTTAGACTACTTGTTGCTTGTGATGGTGCTGACCTTTGACCTGAAGTCGAGGCTTTTACCTTCACCGTGCATCAGCTGTTCCATGTAGATTAGTCAAAGTGTCATTCAGGACCAAATGTGTGGATTTTAATTCAAACGTAAAACATTCATATTTAGTCTATAAGGATAATGCACAGACTAAAACCATCAAACATTTATTTCTCTCAGTCTCATCTGAAATATAACAACAGTAAAATGTGATCCATGAGTTTAGGTGAGCAGCTACATGAAAGCTGCTGCTCATTGGATTAGGAGACTTCACTATGAAACTAAAAGCATCCTGTGTGATCTCTAGTTTTATTGAGTATTTATGGAAGCAGATGTAAAACACCTGGAATGATGAGATGTATGTTATTCTGTTTTATAAATGAAAAAGTTCATCAGTATAGCATCACACATTTACAGCCATTTTTCAGTGTTTTAAAATCATTATAAGGTTTTGTCCGTTTGCTGGTCTGAAGCATACAGGTGTGAGTTCACACAACACAGAGGAGGAGGAACACTGTCTATAAACCTGGAGAGGGATTTAGACCATGTCTAAATCATTCTGCAGAAAGAGACTTTCCACAAGAATCAAACATTAAAAGCAGCAGTCCAGGAGTGGACGTCCCCACAATGTCCTCAGAACAGACGAGACCAGATGGTTACTCATGATGTAAAATCAACACAAACACTCCATATCAGCACAGTGGAGGAGGGCTGATGGTCTGGGCTTTTTCTGCAGCCACAGTAACGGCTGCAGTCCACAAGAGGAACATGAACTCCTCTAGATATTAAAGTATTTAATAAAATGTGAGCCATCTGTCTGACAGCTGAGGCTAACTGGGTCAGGATCTAATCAGGACCAGATGCTTCTGCTTTAGTTTTCCTAAAATTAAAACTTCATCTGATGCAGCCTGTTTAGTTATATTCATATTCTTCTGTTTTCTGAAGCTACATTCATCAGGGAAAACTGAAAACGTAAAGTAGAAATGAGAACTGGTTCATTAAGTGAGTCAATGATAACGTCATCAGTAATTTAAACCAACACAAAGCTAGCATTAACTTTTAATGATTTTATTAGAAGACACATAATAAAGGGTTCCAATGCAGCCAGAGGCTAACCAGTCATAGTTTAGATCACATTCTTTTAAAATCAAACCTATTCCTCTAGATTTAATGTAGAGTTAAATCTTTTATGGAGTAAGGACTGTGCTGTTTTGATTATTATAGGGGAATTGAACTTTAATTCTTAGCTTTATTTTAGTCCTTTAACAAGTAATACAAGACTTTTCACAGGAAGAAACTCAACCTGTTGACATTAACTTCTACTTCTCAGGTTCTAGTAATGAAAGCAACTAGTATCTCCTGTAAGCTGCACCAACGTAACAAGAAAGTTATTCCGTGAGTGATTATAAATGTGGAGTTCATCATTTAAAGGGCCCATGGCTCCATATTTAAATCACTTTATATTAAACAGGTGTAATCTTTGATGCCTCTAGATTAGCGTTGCACCATTATAACTCAAAATACGCTGTAATTATTTCCTAACGAGCAACTCAGAGATCAGAAGAAAGCGCCGCCTTCCGGTTCTGCTGGGTTTCTCCTTATTTGGCAGCCTGACACTTCTGCTGCAGTAGGGGGCAGTGCCCAGTAGGGGGCAGTGCCGTCGCGTGAAAGAGAAACGAAACTGAAACTAAACACACGGTCTATGGTCAGTGGCGGCAGCACTGGCGTTCTCCTCGCTCCAGTTGTCGTGAACGTGCATGTGGGTGGAGAATTTACCATATAAGCAAGTCCGGATCACTATGACCTCATAGCGGGCTGGAGTGAAAAAAACGGTTTGAAACCTGGGTCTGAAATCTGGAAGAGCTTCTCACTGGCTGTACTAGGAGACAGATGGACGCTGGTTTTTGCTCTTTCTGGCAGGTTTAAGGTGAGAACTCAACGTTGCAACATGATAGATAAGTCAGAAAACATGGAAAACCATGACATGGGCACTTTAACATGATGAGTGTGGGTTTGTTGTGTCCAGTGTGACCTCACATACTAGACATACACGTAACAGTTGTCAGTTTTAGGACTGTAAAGATACTGCAATTCTCCAGAATCCTCCTTCACCTCCAGTACTGTGTAGCGTCTGGTCTCTGCTCCAGACATGTGAGATGAACTGATCATCAGGATGTCTCGCTCTGCTTTACAGAAGTCAACAACACACCAGTCAGCAGCAGCTTGTTTTTGTTTTTAGGAAGGCGAGGGCTTCCTGAGGCCTCCATCACCTTCTGGGCTCTTTGTTTATTCAGTTTTCCTTCTTAAAGCCTTTTCATCCTGCTGCATGAACCTGCTCACGAGGGGCTCCGGCTAAATGTACATCAGTATTTTTAGTCTCTTTGTCTTTAAACTCCTGCCTTTATATTGAGATTCCTCTATTCCTTCCTTCCTTTCTAAAAGGCTTCTGTTCTGAAAAATCTAGTTTCCATCCTCCAGGCCTGAGAAGCTGCTGCCATCCTAAAACAGCTCAAAACTCGACCATTTTCTAGCAGATCATGCAGCTTTATCTTAGAAACCTTTACGTTGCTGTCAAGTTCATCTTTCACAGTCATCCTAAACAATATAATCAATTAATTTACTGACTAAATAATGAATTAACCACATGTAAAAACAGTGTCCAGTGAAACAGACGGCTGTGTTGAGGCTTTAAAGGGTTAGTGTTACTGAGGACGTTTAGAAGGACAGTGTCTGTTGATTTAATTTAATTTGATTTATTTGATGTTTCTACTTTTTCTCATATTTGTTTAATATAAAACATTATTTTTTATGTTTATTTAGCTCTTAAATTCTTTATTTTTTTCTAAATATTTGCTCTTATTATTGTACACTTATTTTGTAATTTCCTTTGTCTTTTTCCTTTCATTTTTTTCTTTTATTTAGTTTTCTTAAACATTTGCATTTAAGGTTTGACATTTGTATTATTTAATAGTAGTTTTGGTTTACTTTTTAAACTTGAGCTTGTTTTACTTCAGAGACCTTGTAACTTTTTATTTACCTTCCTATATTTTAACAACTTTCTGGTTCAGGCTGCAAAACTCATTTGAAAACAGAAGTGATCAAATATGGTCACCTGTCCTATGAAGGGTTAAAGGTCAACCTGTGTAATACCAGAGACTGGGTCTGTTTAAAGATGGCAGAAAGCCACTTTTTTTATAAAAACTTTAAAACTTTTTTGTAAAAGTTTCAGGTTTATGTTTAACAAAGTTTTAATGTATTTTAGTTAATTTATTTTACAGTTTTTTAAAGATCATAATTATAAGAAAACTTTAAAAAACCTTATTTGTTTTTTGTTTTTTTTAATGTAAAACTCTTGTAAAAGGCTCAGGTTTAAGCTGCACATCTAAATTTAAAGCCATCTGTCTGGTGATTTATTTTATTCAATAAAAAAAAACTTATCGCAACTTTAAGGACATTGAATCAACAGTGCTGAATGAAAACAGGAAAAATTCTCCATGCATCCATCAGGAGGTCTGTGGGAATAACGCCCCCCCCCCCTGTTCAGGAGGCAGGCTCACATTTCACCACAGAACCAGGAGCAACAGGAAACCAACACCCTGACACAACCCTCCCCCTTCCTCCACTGTCAGATCTGGACCTCCTGCATCATCATAGGTCTGGTTGTCATGGTTACTAAGGACTCTTCATCTCTACATCATTACGTGTATTAATCCAGTTCTATTACTGACCTACATATTTTATTATCATCCTAAAAACATGTTTATAATCTTATCCTTAGCTGCTAATACAGCGTGTTTTAAAATGATATTTTTAAAACCTCACAATGCATTAGCGATCACATATTTCCACCTGCCTACAGAGTTAATACGCTTCATCTGTGTCCTGAGAATATTTATGTATAAATACTGTAGGCCTCTTTCATCAAGACGTGCTGGCAGACGACCAAAGGGTTCACATTGGGCTCTCGGGCAAAACAAGACTTGAGTGGGATGTTGCTCGAATGTTTTCCCTGTGCACACCTGGACAGGGAAATAACGTTCTCTCTTCATAATTATGATAGCACATCCCTAACGTGGGCTCCACCTGTAAAAGTGAAACTCACGCCTGGATGCTGCAGGTTCCGGCCTGCTCTCTGACGTCTGTTGAAAGTTATTCTCAATATAATTCCCAGGCCAAGGCAGCGGGAAGCTGCACGCAACAAAAACGACCTGTTACCATCTAAACCCCAAGATCCTTGTTTAACTAAATGATTCTTTGTGAGGCTTGTGACCACAAAGGGGTGAGGTGTCCTACTGTAGAGACAATCTGCTGCTAACTGCTAAAAGGAAAATGCAGGGAGGATTAGTTCAGGTCAACACATTATGAGACATGGTGGTCTTTGACAGGCCTCCGTCCACCATGATACCACATGTATGTGAAGGTGGACAAGCAGAGACAGAGGTGTCCCTAACACAGCTGCTGTCATAATGCTCATATGCTATGCTCATAATCAGTGATGGGCAGTAATCTAATTACTTTTTTCAAGTAACGAGTAAAGTAAGGGATTACAATGGGAAAAAAGTAGTTGGATTACCTTTACTTTCCCGTGAACGTTAGCGTTAGTGCGTTACTAAACCGTGATTTTGTCGGAGCGCCTCCTGACTTTTCCGTCTGAGCTGCGACGTCAGTGGTAACAACAGACTGGAGTTTAGATCAACCAGTGATCACATGGAGCTCAGAGAGAGCAGGACTCTCTGTGTGGGAGGACAACTTTTATCTACAGCCAGAAATTACATCTCTGATCTGAACAAGCACCTAAACCGGCACGGGGACGTAGAACTCCCCCGATCCCCCGCTGACATGACCGCTGCAGCTTCTGCATCCAGAGCCGAGCGACGGCTCCTCTCCTGATAAACAGGTGAAAAGCAGCGACAGGACTTAGTGCAGCTGACTGAAGAAGCTCAGCGCTGCAGGCTAGATTGTCCAGGTCAGGACACGGTGTCCATTTCCACTGTGGACTCGCTGCTTCATTCGGAACCCGATGGACCGTAGAGAAAACCGATCAGCGCGTCAAGCTGCAGCAGACACGGACGTAAATTAAAGGGGCCCTGGGGGCCCAGGCCCCTGAGCGTTTTTAAAGTCAGTTTTGAGTCCTGTAGTTTTTACTGTCTAAAACAAAGTTCCACTATATTAAATGGATACTGGCTGTTGTTTTTAGGTGTAGGGTTAATATTCAAACCAGGGGTCACCAATCTTTGTAAAGCTGAGAGCTACTTCATGGGTATTGAGCCACACAAACTAGAATATATCAGAGTTAAACTAATTTAATGTATAATGAATATATTTAAAAAAAAATTTAATTGTAGTTTTTAAATCTATATTAATGCATTTGTGATTAAAAGAAGGCAACAGTTTATACTTTTTATTTTATTATAGACTTAAGCTATTTGGAGAAAAAGCCTGTGGCCTTGTGTGGTTCCTGGGGCACCAGGTTCAGAATCTAATTTGAAGGTTACACTCAGAGAGAAATCCAGATCAACAGGAGAAAGATTTGATTTATTTTCATCAAATCTGGTTGAATGTGCAGAGAAGAGGTTTATGTTCAACTAATTCTTTCAAGTCTAGAATGTAATTTAATTTGTGGTTGATGCAATGTGCATAAAGGTAAAAGATCAGAACTAATAAAACAAGTTTCAAAAAGAGACAGTTTGATTTGATTCAGTTTGATGTGATGGATGCAGAAAGAATAGAATCAGGTTGAAAGGTCTGCTGCTTTATAGCTATTCAGATTGGACAGGTTTTTGAAAAGTAACTAAGTAATAAGTAAAGTAACTGGATTACTTTGGAAAACAAGTAATCAGTAAAGTAATAAGTAAAGTAACTGGATTACTTTTTTGGAGAAGTAATCAGTAATTAGTAACTAATTACTTTTTCCAAGTAAGTTGACCAACACTGCTCATAATGAGGTAATGTTCCTAAAAGCTTAAGACCAAAGAAAAGGGTCTGAGTGAACCTGGAGAAGGTGAGAAATGGAGATGGATGGAGGAACAATCATCTCCCTAAGTGGGGCTAGCATTCTGACTTCATTCTTCTTAAAGCTGAACACATGTTGATTAGATTTGGTGAATAATTGAAACAAACTCGTTGGTTTCCAGTTCATATGGTTCACGGTGAAAAACCTGTGACAGGATGCAACGTGTTCTGGATATTTTCACAATAAAAGTGGTACAAGAAGCTCCCGATCCGCCTCACAGACCACAGCGTGAGGAGGTCCTCCTAAGGAAGTCCAAAGACAAGACTCTCGAAAAAAAAATTTGTAGTTGCAAAACGATCAAGAGTCCATTTATGATGTTCCAAACAAGTCACACTATTTTTTTCTAAATGCCATGACCTTTGACCTTCAACCTGCTAACTAGGGCCTGTAGAGTCAAGGTGACCTTGGGGTGAATTTCTTGGGACGATTGGCAGCTGTCTAAAATGCCTTTAACCCTTCCCGGACTGATGGAGAGCAACAGTTGGTTCTGTCATACCTCCTGGTGTTAACACACACATGTATGCTCCAGAGCAGCACACTGCTCATGAGTGAATCAATGAACGTTAACTTTATTACTGTGGAAAAACAAAGGAACAAAACAAAGCTTTTTCACTCATTACTGTTACATCAATAATGACATGGTGAACATAGTCCTTCTGGTTCATTTATGACTGTGTTTGCCTAATGTTGGAAATGTCCAGGCAGTTCTTTCATCATGGCCTTAGAGTTACAGGCTGCAGAGCAGAGCATCAGCGCCTCACAGCAAGAAGGTTCAGATCCAGGCAAGTTTCCTCCCACAGTCCAAAACACACACGTTGGTTACATAGTGCCTCGAAGTCGACCTGAGGTGGAAGTGTGTGTGTTTTCATGTTGGACCTACGTATACCCCACCACTCGCCCACTGACTGCTGGACATAGCTCCCTGTGGCCCTGAATAGGATTACACAGTCTTTATTAGACTGATGGATCCTTAGGACTTAAACAGGTGTTCTTACTTATTTATAAGGTAACACTTTTCATTTGTTTACTTCAGGAGAATGATGGGAGGTGAACCTACCGTTGCTGTGTGTGCCGTTGTCCTTGTCCCATGCCTCCACTATCAGAGTGTAATCTTGCTGAAACACAGAGAGAGAGGAGGGACAGAGGTCATCACAGTGCACTCTACTACATAACGCTGCACATACACACAGGAACTCTCATACAAGCCACTGTCACTCATAAACTCATGCACAAGCAGTTTCACACACACACACACACACACACACACACACACACACACACACACACACACACACACACACACACACACACACACACACACACACACACACACACACACACACACCACTCTGACAGTGAACTGTGGGAAACTAAGTGTTGTTCCCACACTGCTGTCACTGATTAGCTTCCATGTGCTCGGGGCGAGTTACCAAACACAGCCTCTGATCTGTCGAAGAGCAAAACATTCATTCACCTGGAAACCAGAAACAAACATTTTTCATCCAACGGATGAGTTTGAATTCAGCTCAGTTTGGGTTCATTTATTTATTATTTGATGCCAAATAATAAAAACTCCTTTGACCTGAACTCTCATCTGATTTTATATGTTTCCATTTGATCTATTATCTCATTTTATTATCACAATCTGGTTTCAGGGCCTGAAGCTGATCCAACCACAGAGTCAGCTCTTGCTTGGCAGAGATTTTTTTCTCTTAGTCAGCAAATAAAGAATTTAGCTTTTGTCTTAGTTCTCTGGCAGGCCGGTCTCCCAGGAATTGATGGTCATAGAGTGGTCATGTGCAGAACAGTGTGCTTATTTTGATTTGATCTGGATAAATAATCTGCATCTTCAGCCATCGGTGTTAATCGGATTTTAGGTGAAAATGCCTTGAAAGATGTTTCATGTTTCAAAGATGTTTTTCTTTAGAGCTTGTTTTCTTCTCTTCTCTTCATTTTATTTTTATTTTTTTCAGGATTTTGTATTTAAGGCCTAAAAATGTTTATTCAGAAAACCCTAATTTGGGGGACGAAAAGCAGATTAAAAAAAGAGTTCAGAGCTATTCCATATAAGTTATATATGCAGAAATACACTTTAATGTGTACTTTTATGGTCTTAGTCTTGGCCACGGACATGTCTACGTTATGGATGAAGCATCGTTGTTTGTAGTTGTATAAAGTGAAACCTAAACACCTGGTTTACAGTGCTGTGTTGTGTTTAAGAAACCACTCAGGATGTGGGGCTGAACGCTCCACCTGCTCACCTGAACTCAGTCAGGGTGACTTTAAGAGTCAAACAACTAAATAGGTCAGAAATATTCAGTCTTTTATATACAAAAGAAATGAAAAATTATATGAATCAAAAAATATAAGATCTGTGATGTCATCTGATTTTTACCCAGGAAAATTAGCCATTTGTTTACATGGAGGGGGCGGGTCCTAAAGCTTATACTGGAACCAGCCACTAGGGGGCTGTCACTTTGTTTCAGCTTCCCTGTTAAATTTCTGTGTAGCTGTAACTGATGGTTTTGGGGTCATGTGACCTAAACTGTTCATGTTCCAACCACTAACAGAGACACGAAACAAGATGAGACATCATCATAAGGTTGGGTGATACGAAACCGATATCGTGAGTTCAACAAATGATGATGCAGGCGGAGCAATGTAAACATTCACCGACTGATTTGCCAATTAAGAACTCAAAAGTCCCAGAATGGAGGAACTAGTTGCCCAAAAACACAAAGCCCCCTGTTTTGGGATGACTTTAACTCTAAAACGGCTGCTTATTCAGACGTATAGGTGGCAGCAAAGGACTTGAGTATCTACGCGTTCACCCCCTGCGGTATGCTAAGCATCACCAAATCCATCACCACATCACAAAACAATGTAAAACTGTAACAGAGATTTATTTTATAACATGTTCACTGAAGGAGGCATTTTCATTTTTGTTTTTGTTTAATTTTGTATTTGTTGCTTCACTTAGTCGAGTCTATGAGACAAAAACAGGAACGACCTGTAAACATGATTAAACTGGAAAAAAAGACCGTCTCTGTTTATTCCCCTCTCTGTCATTGTTGTTATTCTGAAAATACAGAAAACATTATTTTCTGAAGATCAGCTGCTGCCATTCTTTCTACCTTTGAGTAAATAAATCACCACTTCCCTTGGAGGTAGCTGGAGAAATACAAGCTTTGCTTACAGCTAGAAGAAGTTTGTGTGAACCATTTAAAATCAGCTTTATTTATTGTTTTTTATGTAGGCTGCATCCTTTGACTTCAACCCAGCATTGTTATTAAGAAAGAAACGAATTAATTTGTCAAAAAAAAAAAAAAAACGCTTTAAAATCAGCGGATGGTTGATAAATGAATCCAGTCAATCTTAATTCAACATGTTCAGTTTCTGATGGGATCAACATAAATCAGCTTGCTTTAAGAGATTTTTAAACATTATTTAATACAAATTAATTATTTAATAAATACCAGCTGACTTGATCTCTAGAATGAGGGAAATGAAAATATTTTAATTATTAAATTGACAATAAAAAAGTCACTGATATTTTGTTCCACTTCTCTAACTTTAATTCTAAAAGTGTTTTTTAATGAGACCATTGTTTACTTAATGTATCCCACGTTACCCAGTGCAGACTCAGAGTTGTGGTAAATCCCAGCATGCCTCTACACTCTGTCCTACTTTCCAGAAGAGATGGACTCCTCATCCCACAACAACAAACTCTAGATTGATTCAGGTGCCGTTTTTTTTCCCCCTCTTCCTTTTTTCAGGGGCATCAGCAAACAAGTCGCGATGAACCTCAGTGTCTATCGGCTGCATGGGGTCGAACACACAGCTGTGAGTTCCCATGACCCAAAAGTGAGTCAGAGACCGAAGGCTGCAGGGAAGATTAGAAGGGAGGTTTCAAAGTGGAGCTGGGAGAGATCAGAGACAGAGAGATGAGACAAACGTTTAAAGCAAAGACGTAGAACGAGCTGAAGAACGACACTTAAAGGTAATTCTGGTCTGAACTGCTGGAGTTCAAGGAGCTGTAGAGTTACAAACCATTTATAAAATCACTACTTCTACAACATGGAGCATTAGAGACCTGAACACTTCAGCAACACACAAAACCAGGGTTATTTGAGTTCAGACTAGTCGGTATTTGAACTAAAAAAAGGACATAAACTAATGAGTGTTCACAGTTTTGACAAAAATACCCTATGAGATTTATTATTATTTATGCTACTGGATAAAAATACGATAACACAGAAATATTACTTATAGAGCAGGGAAACCAATACCTAGAGACAAATGACACACACATTTGTCCAACTCTAATTTCTTCTGATGGTCTTCATAGCCGTAACCATGCCGATGAGACCAGCTGAAGCATCCAGTTTAAATGTTTAACAGCCTGAAATGATGGATCAGTGTCTTTTTATTTATTTATTTATTTATTTAAAACTGACTGACCAGACAGAACCAACTAGAAACAGTTAATTTAGTTTAGGTGTATCTGAATGAGGAAACCTTCATAAACAATGCTGTTTGTTAGAATAAAGTAACTGTTTCTTTGAAGTGTTCTAGTTTGTCAAACCCAGCTGTTGCTGAATGGTGACTCAGGTTTCTCTACCTGTCTCTGGTTTCACTGCACTGATTAACAGGCTGTTAGCATGAAAAACATCAACATACAAAGAATGTAAGGTTTCTAAAAACATCGATGTTTGAAACTCAAGATGATAAATACATTTCTCTGGTTTAGATTTGACTGTTAATAAACTAAAAGTAGATCATAGAAGTGTTTCCATATCAAATGCAGCCTTTCATGTTGTAAACTATCTTATTGTGAAAAATGACAAGTCTATTTTGGTCAAATATTGAAAATAGGGTTATACTTCTATGCACAGTGGTGCACATAAGCGATGTGCACGAGCATGCGGTTCCTTTTGCCACTACGCTCCTTTGTGTACCAGTGTTACGTCTACCATCTATAGAAGTACTCATGACCCCAAGCTGTAATTCTTCCACTAAATCCATGTTGCCATCTCAAGTTAGAACGGTATCAACTAACACAGCTTGACGCGCTGCAGCCCGAGCTGAGATGCTCACTTTAAAGGCACACTATGTAACTTTTTCATATTTTAAAATCGTTTTCTTATATTAGTATGTGCTAACATGACCCTTTACTGGGTTAATGAAAAGCCACTCAGCGCCATCTGCTGCTTGTGTCCAGAATACCATGTTTACAGTCTCCAGTTTGGTGCCCTAAAGTCTCACAAAGTCACGTATCTCTTGAGGGTTAGGCTAACCCAATGTGGCTAGCTGTTATGCTAGCTCCGGGGTGTTTTTAGCTCATGGTTCCTGCTTTTGTCCATCTCTCCCTGCTTGAACACAGCTGATTTCTTTGAAGGAGTAAAGCAATGAAGGCTGAGGAGACATTTCAACTGTTACATTTAGGTGTTTCTGAGCAAAGACAATGCTAACGTTTTTACAACAGTGACTTAAAACGGACAATGGGGGGGCTAAAAACAAGCCAAAACTGCATAGGATGCCTTTAAGTTTCACTTTCATAGCGGTGCGCTTCAAAGGTTTGCTCATACAGCTGCAGGAGTTTAGCGACTCCTTTCACAGACTGCAAAGACATCCATGTGTCGATGTGGCCCTTCATTTGATTTGAGTACCCGCCCTGGTCAATAGGTATTTGCCCTTCTACTAATGGACTGATCCCTTCACTGATGCGAGGCTGATGGGTACAGATGGGGTGAAAGGGTGGGGGCAGTGTATGTACTACACATAGCATGAGTACCATGCATCAACGTCCTGTACTCACTTGAGTACTTCATTGAAAAGATTTTGTGCAACCCTGTCTATGTAAAAATAATATCATAAGTTCTTAACCAGTCTGTTAATTCTGAGTGTGTGTAGGGATGTTGTTATTTCCTGCTAGGAAATTGTAGGTCGACACATGTAAGATGGTCTGATCTGCAGCCATATTCAGCTGTTGGTCTGAATGCAGAGCATCAAGCTGCCATAACAAATATTCAAACCTTAGTCAGTCATTTTACCTTTAACTATAATTAGTGCTTTAAAATAGAAAACCTCAACTAAAAACAGAATAATAAGCAATGGTAATGCTGGAGGTTTATTAGACCAATAATTTATGGAGAAATTAGAACAAACTTTTGCATTTTCTTTATCCTTTCTTTATCCTTTCAAAATAAGCTTAAAACCAAACTTTAATAAAAGTTTTTGGACCAAACAGTCCCACCATTGAGATGTTTTGGTAAATACGTAGTAAAGGTTCTGTATTCATAGAGTGCTTTCTAGAGTGTTCTACACTCCCTAAAGTGCTACAACACAATCAGTCATTCACCCATTCACACACTTTGTTTTAGGACAGGGGTGCCCACACTTTTTCACCTCGTGAGCTACTTTTACAAAGAGCAGGTTCATGCTATCTACCCACTTAGAGAACCCCAGTTGTTGCAGACATACAACAACTGGGGTTGCAGCCATGTCATTAGACGCAATGCACACCTATTATTTATGTATGTATTATTCACCACCAACTGTGGAGGAGGCTGTGATTGCAGCAGCACATTGTGGGTCTTAGGTTTGAGCTTTTAAGCATCCAGTAGAATGAGAGCTGAGAGGCAAAGCCTCTGTGTCAGGATCCTGGTGTACGGGTGTGTATTTGTGTGAGATTCTCTCACAAAACAGAGGATCTTTGCTGGAGGGCGTGGCTGTCC
Source organism: Callopanchax toddi (assembly GCA_006937965.1). Taxonomy (NCBI): domain Eukaryota; kingdom Metazoa; phylum Chordata; class Actinopteri; order Cyprinodontiformes; family Nothobranchiidae; genus Callopanchax; species Callopanchax toddi. Next base: position 476,110 of record SSNR01000068.1, on the reverse strand, counting down.
TGCTGCAGACTGCACATGTCAGCATCACCTCATCTCACCTCATCTGACTGCTGGGGATTTTAGGAGCAGTTGGATGACCTGACTTGTCCTGACGATCAGCCTCTCTGGTAGAGTCAAGCCCATGAGCCTCTTGTCCTCTCTTTGTGGCAAGCTTATTGTTTCCAGCTAACGGCTGTCATAACTAGGGGTGCACACAATTTTTCATCAAACGTTCTCAAGGGAGAACCTGGCTCTACTGTCTGGTACGCACGTCCGGGGTTGGGGTGATGATGATGATGATGATGTGATGAAGATAAACTGTCGCTGTTGGCTGCTTTTTGTGTGTGTCGCACTAGTGTTGGGCAAAATACTCATGGATTGGGTCGGATCGTGAATATGAGTCATAGATTGGATCATTTTTCGGATCAGCAGAAAGAAAAATAAAAGACAAAAAACTCTGATGCCTGTTCATTTTGTAGAACACTGTGCAACGTTTTTCTGCTCAATGCTCATTAAATACAAACAAGATTTAACTCAAGATGTCAATTTGATGCTTAAATAAAATGTTTAATCAGATAAAAACAAACTAAATGGTGATAAGACTTCTATTCACCTCTCGGGTCAGACAGAGCCGCTCACTGCCGTCAGACAGCTGCAGCAGGTGAGGAGGCGTGACGAATAAGGTGTTCTGATCGCTCCTGACTGAACACGTTAACGTTCATTAGCTCATATAAGTCCAAAACAACACGTTATCTTAGACAGACAGAGATGAGTCTGGTTGCTCCATCAGAGCGGAGATCAGCTGACAGAGATAGAGGATCAGCAGCAGAGAGTGGATCAGTTATCGATCAGTGATCCTTTGTTCTGGTCAACTTAAATGACTGATTCTGATAGAGAGAACTTGATATGTGATGACAAAATGACCGTCTTTCTCAGAGGGAAATTATTTATCAGAAGATTCAGAGCGCGAGCACAGGATGTCGGGATGATTTAGCAACACACGAGCGCTGCTGGATGCGTGATCCGTGTCCCAAACCATAGAGGGTGATCCGTGCAGATCATGGATCTATTGTGACCTGTTGTACCCCTCCTGGGCATGTGTGAGTTGCATGCGTGGGTCGGATGTACTGTGATTGTGTGTGTTAAAGCGAGCGTCAAAGGAGCTGTGCGTAAAGGCGCGGTGCCACATGCATTGGAGATGCTGTGAGAGTGTGTGTGTCGGAGGTCTTGCTGTGTGTCCACTAGCTTCAGAGCTTCATGTGCGCACTCAGTCACTGAGCTGCAACAGGATGTGAAGCTCGTCAGATCGAGGGATCTCCCATCAGGACCGTGGAAGAGCTGGTCCGCAAAGGCGTGTTTGGGCAGGCGGTTCTGGTCCGCATGAATGAAATCCGGTTCTCTTGCGGACCTGCGTACTGGTTATGTGTAGGCCTGCAGACAGTGGTGACAGTCAGCTAGTCTCTACTTAACCCTTCAAGGGGCATGGGACCATGTTGGGTCACATGCTCATTTTCCTGTTTTCTCTTCAGCATGGTTGATTACATTTAGTGGTTGAAATGTATAATTTCTAAGTATTTCCATCAGCGGTTAAGTAAAGCAGATTGTAAAGTGCATGTGCTGCTTTCAACTTAAAATTATGTGTGGACCAATCACAAACCCTTAGAGCCCCTAATGAGCCAGGGAAGCCCCTGCTTTGAAGCAGAAGCAAAAAAGTCCCAATAAAGTAGTAAAGGGATTACAAATAGCCACAGTACCACCAGACCAAAGGCAACAAACTACCTGAAAGAGACCTGTGGCCTGATCCAGATCTGATCCAGAGCTTCAGCAAATGTCCCAAGTTCTTAAATGAGTGAAATAATTAGATATTCTCATCAATCCCCAGCGTAGTCTCTTTAACTGTCACAGAAACCAACTCCAAGCCGACAGCTTTAAAGCAGCACGGTTGTGTTCTGCTCCTCTGAGTGTGTTTTTATGATGGACAGGACCTGAGGACCAGTGTCGAGTCTGTGTTGTCTGCAGTGGGTTTACGAGTCGAGCTGGTGAGAAGGCGGGGGAGCGCTGGGAGAACTTGACACCTCCAAACCAATTTACAGAAGTCAGGGAGATTTGAGTTTTCATTACATGAGGAGAAACCAGCCCTCTGCTCAGCGCCGTCACCTGTTCAATGAATAAATTACTGGGTTCGACTCAGCAGGAACAGCAGGCTCCACTGACCCATTTTAACATTCAGAACACTCAAAGCACCTCACACATCACATGTTATTCTGTTCAACTCAGCAATTTAAACTCAGCTTTGTTATTTACTATGAATAATGTCTAAAATATACTCTAAGACTGATATAGATATTCTGTTTTTGTCCTTATTTATTCAGCCAGCACTGAATCCACGGTAGTTCTGCGTCGACTCGTTCATTCAAAATGATTAGTTACAAAAGTTTATGTCAGAACACTTCCTCAGAAGTCCTTAAGATGTTTTTCACTCTGCAAATAATAAAAACAAAGTTGCTTTTGGCTCCAAAAATTAATGCTGAGTGTGCAAAATAAAATAAAAAAAAAAAAACGGTCAGCTGGTTCAAAAACCTTCTGATAAAATGTTACAACATTCTTCCTGCTTCAGCATGCAGATATTTGAGATATTTCCTGACATTTTCAGCTCTATATCTTTACCCATCCCTGCATGAGATCAAATTTAAGACTGAATATCGACTAATATGGTTCTGGAGATCGTCCTGCTTGATTTGGTTGAGTTGACCAACATTATGGTGATTTTTTTGTGACTGTTGCTGTTTTTTTTTACCCTGACGACAACTTCATTTTACAACAAGATGGTGTAACACAGGGGTACCCAAGTCCAGTCCTCGAGAGCTACTCTCCTGAAACTCTTAGATGCAACCCTTCTCCAACACACCTGAATTCCCTCATCAGTAAATTATTCAGCTCTGCAGAAACCTGGTAACGAGCCTTTCATTTGATTCAGGTGTGTTGGAGAAGGGTTGCATCTAAGAGTTTCAGGAGAGTAGCTCTCGAGGACTGGACTTGGGCACCCCTGGTGTAACATCTCATACAATCTGCAGAACACAATGACACCTGGAGGATGTTGTTCCTGCCTCCTTTAAAAAAATGGCCATCACAAAGTCCAGACTGCGATCCAATGGACTACTGTACGTGGAAGTCCCCGGGTGAGAAAGTCAATGAAGGTTGAACAGAAAAAAATCATAAAGAGTTGGCAGGAAATGACTCTAACAGAGTCATGGATGTCATTAAAGAGCTTTTACACACAGGTAGGTGATCGATTCAACACGTAGGGTTTGATATACTAACTTGGACACAAATCAAGAGAATTCGCCTTCAATTGTAAACTCAGATCAGAGCGAAAGACCCAATTAACAACTTTCCTTTAGATGGGATAGAGAGAAGAAGAAAACAGCAGCGCCAACAACTGTTAGTCTAGTAACATGAATAAAACATGTTGCTCCCGGCAGAGAGGAGCTCGGATGGTTAATTTAGCACATTATTAACAGAACACACCTGCCACCCCTCCACCCACCCCCACCTCCTCTCTCTGAGGAGACGTTGCTGCACCAATCCTCCCAGAGGAAAGCTGGCAAATCTAATCAAAGCTAATCTAATCAGGTCTTTGTACTGAGCTGCAGAATTGTGAAATGACCTAATTCACTTTTCCCACACCAAACGTGTGAAAAGCTATTTCTGTCACTCTGGGTCATGCTGGTTCCTGTAGGAATTCAGTCTCATAGTAAGTCCAGATGGATGAGAAAACACACACGTCTTAAATCTGGTGGTTCGCTTCCACACGAACTTTTTCCTCCTACAGGGAGTCGTTCCATTGCATCATAAACTCTGACACGATTGTTTGTTCATGAAAACCTCAAAGACATGAAGACACAACAGGTACAGAGATTAAATCTGAGAACAATGGTTTTTAATTACAACCTCATCAGGTTGTTATCAGATGCTGCTACAGAGAACCTGTTCCCTCTGATTCACTCTGTGCATCACATCCATCTGTCAGGAGGGATTTACTACTTCATCCTGTAGTGAAAACACTAATAACTCATTACTTTACATGATTATCTCCATGATTTTTCTGAGGGGTGTAACTAGTATTGTTTTTGGCAGCTGTTTCTCACACTTAGAGTATCTAAATATTAGGGATGTGCCAAAACTGTACAAGTAAAAATACTTACTGTTGAATACAAGCGACACTGACTACCAAGTACCAATAAATATCATTGCCCTAAGATGATTCTGCAGCAGATGTTCATGCTGTTTGATGAAGAGAGCTTTCCCTTCCTCTGATTCTTTCCGTCGTAGCTTTTAGCAAAATAAAAAGTGCTACCACTCCGGAGGCCATGTTGAGGTATACTACTGGTTTTTCTCATGCACCCAAGCCAAACATTGATACCATGAATCCACATACTGCTACACCACTACTTCAACTGACTCTGTTAATGCAGATCACATAAAATAAATAAAAATGGTGTAAAAAGCAAGTCAAGTTGAAATCTAAAATCCAAACACAAGTTTCAGTTACGATAAATTTGACTGCTGTGGTAATAAATCGAAGTGTTTCTTTTACAGAGAGACCACGTTTTTGCATAAATTCCAAAGGGTTCCAGAACAGGATCTAATTGAATTTGGGTATGCATTTTTAGGTTAAGGAGTTACATGTACAGTATTGTGTGTTTAACCAGTGCTTGACTGGAAGCAGCGACTCGATAACAAGCTGTAAAGAGAGCAAGTGGCTGTAAAACACCTGCAGCTATAAACTCAGACAACAAAACCTCACTAACTACTCAACACCTTTCACCAGGAGCCGATCTGAAGACTGAGTCAGTCTGGACTTTCTCAGAGGAAATAAAAACTGGGTAGACTGATAGGATGGAGGATGATGCTCTACGTAAAGGCACAACAAAAAGTGCAAAAAAGTAATTTACAAGGTGGTGCACTGGTGGTTTTTATTGAATGTGATCATGAAATCTTTGGTTGAACTTCATCAAGTCTTTTGTGTGATAAATTTGACCTGAGTGCTGCTTAAAATGGCAGATTTAACTTTATATTCAAGAGACATTTAGAACAAACAGAACAGAGAAGAGATGCTATGTGAGTCAGGCTGTAACACACACACACACACACACACACACACACACACACACACACACACACACACAC
>SSNR01000068.1:458228-470914 GCA_006937965.1 Callopanchax toddi | reverse complement strand
TTTTTGTTTTTTCTTAAATGGATGCCTGGAAATACATAATAATTTGAAAAATATTTCACAGGTAACTTTTAGTGCTATAACTTTATTTAGTCTTAAAGCAGCACTCCGGAGGATTTCATCAAGAGAGCAGTTTTTGAATCTAGCGTCCAAAGGCTCCTCCTCAAAACATCTCGACACGCGCGTCCGGTCGCGTGTGCGCGCGTGCACGCGGCGCATATACTTCGGACATGAACTGTACAGCTCAATGTGTAGGGTTTAATCACTCACAGTTCACAATCTTATTCCAACAATACTACGAGGGTCTGATGAGCCCTCTCTGTCCCTGCTGCTTCTGATATTAGCTCTGTTAGCAGAGAGCTGCTGCTGGACTCTGAAGCTGAACTTGACTCGGCCCTGGATGAACTTTCTGACCAAAATAAACGCGTAACCCTGTCAAGCCTTGCCATTCTGTGAGGTGAAAGGTTTAAAAATAAAAATAAACCCGTCTTTATCTGGGGAATGGGTAGGTTTTTAGTAGAAATGAGCCGTGAGTCCTCAGTGAACGGCTGAGACGGCAGAGAAACACACGGAGCGTCCTGTACGACAGCGCCCCCTACTGGTACAGGTTTGGTCGATGCGCGTGCATGTTGAGAGAATGCAGACATTTGAATTTCATTGGCTGAAAAATCTCGGCGGCAAGAAAAAATGGAAAGGGGTCTCTAGGAGGAAGGAGGGTCTTCATCAGAATGACAGATGTTGTGGAACTCTACCCATAGATCATAGTTTAGACCTGAAATATCATTTAAAACATTTAGAAAACTTTGATACAGAGAAAAATGCTCCAGAGTGCCGCTTTAATGTCTCCCTCTGTTCTTTGGACCTTTAAAAGTCTATATAAAAACATAGAAAGTATGTCAATGTATTTGTACATGTATAGAGCTTTTCTAAGTCATGGACTAAAGCTCTTTACAGTTGTTTACATGTCAGGAAGCTACATTATAGCCACAGAAGAGAGGAGACCAGACAGACACCACCAGACCCTCTGACCACCACCTACAGGTGATCTGGGTGACCGAATCGGACCAAAGTGGAGTTGAACTGGCACCACTACCTGTTGCAACCAAACGCTCTCCTCACAGAGCTACTGCTGCTCCAGTAGTAATAAAATAATATCTGTATTTGCTTTTTCTGTCATACGGACTAAAACTAGCGAGCGACTCAGCGATGTCATGCTGAACTAGTTTACTTTGTTGTGGATTCGTAGTGTTAGCTGCTGTTAGCCACCGTTAGCTTTCTGAGGCTTGCGATGGGGAAAAGGTTAGAGGTGTTCCTCCCTTTAGATTTTACAGGCTTCTTGCACTTCATAGTTTTAATAAATCCACACTGCAGGACACACATAAGAGCGTAATCCACCCTGTAGTTGGGTGACGTCCTGAAATTAGCATACCATGATTTTTTGTTTCCTGGGCAAAAAAAATGTACCTGTATTACTGGGTATGATATGATATGGCCCACCCCTAATTTCAACTGTGCTCTAATGATCAAAGGCCTATGGCTTCAGCATTAGAAGTTAAAGCTTCTTTGAGGACACCTGGTTCTGCAGCCTGCAGCCAGCTGCAGCCTCATGCAGATCCCACACAGGAGAGAGGAGGCAGCAAGCAGAGCCACACTCCTCCCCTCATACTGATTTTTCCCGACCACCTCACATGGAGGTGTAGTGCTTATAAAGATATTATTTACTTTTATTGCAAGCTGATTTTGTCACAGGTTCAACGCCTGGCTGTGGTTGTTCTGTGCTTTTTACATTCATGGTCTCTTCTGAGTAAAACCAGGCATGCTTAGGTTGATTGGCAACCAAACTGTCCCTAAGTGTGAGTGACTGAACAAACAGTCATCTGTGTGAAGCTCGGAGATGGACTGGGGACTTGTCCAGAAAGCAGCCTGGAGGTAGACACTACAACCCTGCTCAGCAACAAACAGGCTAAGATAAAAGACTGAATAAATGACCGTTTCTTATGAAAAATGAATTTTAACCTCACCTGGTTTATTATCACTGCTGTGGCCAAGAAGATAGAAATTAAAACTTAGATTTCTGTCAGAATTTTCAATTGATCACACAGCTTTGCAGGAAAAAACACCAAAAAGCACGTGGCTGCATTGGGAACAGTATGCTATGATTTTCTGTTGCAAAATACTACAAAGATGTCTCTCCTTTAAGTCTGTTGTCCAAGCTAGGCATCTGATGAATTCAGCAAAATTAACTACACAACAGGAGGAGTATCTCATACTCTTCTCGTTCTACAGCTTTGTTTTGGTACAAGTGGATTTTGTTTTGTTAGTCTTCCTTGTTTTTCTGATTGAAGGCGTGGCTCTTTAGTGATTTTCTATTCATTCTGATCTGAACTCTGCTGCTCGGAGGATTTTTGTTGTTACTTTTCTACTTTTGGTCGCTTGTCATGATACATAACAACAAGAGATCTGTTCAAAAGAGAGCAGCTAATTGATGGAGCTCAAATAAAACCCAAACTGAGACCCAAAATCCCAGATGAGTTAAAGAGGAGGAGCCATGGATGTAGAGCTGGAGCAAAGAAAAGAGGAAGTTTAATCGTCACTTCCATCCGTCACAACGGGGAATGTGAGGTCTCTCCTGGATCCGATGGACCAGCTTGAAGCTGGAATACGTCCAACGCGTTCTCCGTCATGGGAGAAAAGGAGGTGGTGGTTCTAGCTTGATTCATTTGTTCTGTTTCATTATGAATTAAAACGTTTTCATAAATATGGACAGGGATTTGATCCCACAGAGGAAGTTCTATTATCTGAAACAAAGCATCGTGATGATCAGACTGTGATGTGAACGGAAATATGACGTTCTCAAACAAAAGCTTCATTCTTTATCAGCTTTATAAAGTCCTACAGACTGTTTTATTATTTATTATTTTATTTACATTATAACAAAAAGGAATGTAAACAGTGCTGAAACAAACAGATGATTTCAGATAATTAGTTTTTTCTGCTTGAGCCACAACAGGATGTAGCTCTCTGTCCACAGCCCTGCTGATTAGAAGACACCCCTAAAGCAGGAATAAACACAATCAGCATGATGATGCTCAAAGAGCAACACAACAGCAGACTTATTTTGCCCAACACACCTGTCCTCCTATATCTGTTTGAATCTCTTTATACAAGTTTGGCACCTTCCTCTCCCCGGCTTGTCTTGATAACTCAATATCTCGACACAAAAGCTGAGCTACAAAGTCATTGTTCCTGCTCAAAGATGCAGTGACAAAAGGTTTAAGGCAGCCTTGTTTCCATAGTCCCACAGAAACAGTGACACTCAGGCCGTGGGAAAACCCCCAACAACTCCTTCAACAGTGGAGGAGAGACGAGGTGAACCAACCGTTCAGCACAAGGTGGGAATGTTTCAGATTCAGCTCTATCAGTGAGAGTTTAAACTGTTGAGAAGTGTGTGAAACATAAAAATACCCTCTGGGTGACGTCAGTTCTATCAAACTGAAACTAACTCAGAACAGGGTCAGAGGCACGGTCGGTCAAGTTACTGAGCAAAAGTAATTAGTTACTAATTACTGATTTACTTCTCCAAGAAATGAATCCAATTACTTTACTGATTACTTCATTTCAAATGTAATTAGTTACTTTACTAATTACTGTACTTAGTTACTTTTCAAAAACACGTCCAATCTGAATGCGCTAAAAAGCAACAGACCTTTCAGTCTGATTCTGTTCTTTTTGCATCCATTACATGAAACTGAATTGTCACTTGAAACATGTAACTGGATTACCATAACACGTTACTTCTAACATGTTACTGCCCCTCTCTGGTCAGGGGGTCTGTGATGCAGACACAAATCAATTTCAAAATGTTTTTATTAACAATTATTTATCAGTTTACAATACAAGGATGAGGAAAGCGAAACTCATAAAGTGGAAGTGCAGCAGCGTTAATGGGAGGCGCATAAAGAAACACGAGCTGTGCCTGTGAGCACGGAGGCTGAGTCTAAAGAAACAGAGAACCATGTAGTGAACATTTAAACACAGCTGAGACTTTTTTCTCCTCCTCTGTAGTCTCTAATGCTTCAGTTTGTTCAATGCATTAAAGCTCATAAACACACATTAGACCATCCTACTGTAGATTAGCAGTAGTTGGTCTCTTTCATTTTTAATGTTGTTTCCAAAGACTCATTGGGTTGAAGTGTTTATCAGTCTGAACTTTGATCATAAACAATCCTGTAGGGGTTAAAACGTCAACAAGGTTCTGTCTGGAGAACCGAGCTTTGAATGCGTTTAGAACCGAACTGGAAGAGAACTGGACTGGAATGAAACAGATTTCTGCCTTTAAATAAAACCACATGACCTTCACATGTGAAATTAACATGTAACATGTGTAAAACACATGCATATAAACATGTTTTCCACATGTTTCCTGTATGAATTTGGACTTAACATGGGAAAAAAAATAAAGTTTTCACATGTAACATGTAAACTGCAGATGTTTCGCGTGTCAGTTTTGGACATTTTTTCACATGTTCATGTGACCACACTTTGTCACATGTTATTCTACATGGGATCACATGTGTAAAACATGTTAAGTTCATCTGTTTTCTGTGAGGGTTCCTCTGGTTCATAACCTTCTATTATGAGGGTTCTCGATAGGCGGATCTGGTAAACGTATCTCGCTCCAGAGTGTTTTGTTGTTGTATTAATAGACTAATAATAATGGTTTAATTAAGGCCTCATTGCCCTCTGTTTGTAACCCATCTGAATCCTAACCATTCCTATTGATGATACAGAAAACACAGAGACAGTTCTTCAGCTCTTCTCATGACGTTTTGTCTCACAAACCAAACTGGTTTTCATTTGTAGTCACTCTAACCTCTTTCTGTACGAGGATGTAACACCACTGTCACAAACCCCAGGCTTTGTTTGAGTCCTGCTCATTTACAGTGAGGCTGTTTGTGTTCCGGACCTCCTAGAACTGAGCCTTTCCTAAACCCAAACATTCCTTCATGAGGATTTCTAGGGTCCTCCATTTATTTCAACACAAAGTTTTGGAGTGGTTTTAAAAATATATTATATACATATTTATATTATGTTACTATGGTAACTCAAAATGACAATAAATAATAGCACACGTCACATGACTGAGCGGTTGATCTAATGTGTTATTTGTGTGGGTGAACTCTTCTGTTTAGGCCAGATTAAAGTTCACATAAGAACAATAAAAAAAGCAGTTTGGCAGTGAATTACAACATGTCTGCCATTAAAATGCCCCGCCCCCCCCCCCCCCCCCCCCCAATATTACTCTTCTTTACTGAACACAGTTGGGCTGATGTGACTTCTGAAGGTATCGTGGGTCCAGAAATGTGTGAGAGTTTACCAGAAGCTTCAGTGAGGAGGTTGGGTAACAGTGATTACTGCCAGAGATCTCAGTCCCTCATGAGTTGAGAAACGTGCTGAACCTTCACCCAATCCCTCTGGAGTGAACGGTTGCAGAAGGCCGTATGTCAATCCACGTTGCAGCAGAACGTAGAAGAACACTGTAGTAACATTTATTCTCTGAGTTTCTCTGATTTCTTCAGCAAACTTAAGAAGCCAAGTGATGAGTCAGGCTGTCCTTGTGAGTGTAGCTACATGAACCCCAGAGGATGTGGTAGTTAGTTAGTCTCTACAAAACCTAATCTATATGTTAGGAACTTTAGCAGGATGTTAAAAAAAACAGCTGAAAAAGAAGCTTCACAAAGAAGGCTCAAATTAAACTGAAGAAAATACAAATAAAACACTTCATCTCTATAGAAAACATAACGGTTTTCTCATCTAATAAAAGAGTCTCACATATAAAGAATATTCAGGCACAAGTTGTAAATTATAACTTTCGGTACTGTGACTTTAAAATGCACGTTTGGAACTTTTAACATAATGCCAAACCTTTTACCATATAGAAATAATAATACTTTATATTTAATTAACAATCAAACCACATTTTCTGTTGTACATGTACAACATTGTACAAACTATGGAAAAATCATGTCCCAGTAGAGTTTTGTAAATAATGGCAGAACATCAGAAATACATTACAAACCACTTGTAGTGAAACAAGCATCAGGAATGTCAGATTAAACTTTCTTTGTGCTTGTGGTCAACAGCTAAACTTAAACTGTTGAATAAATGAGACACAAATGGACTCATCTTTGCACAAAATTCAATATTCTTGCCCAGAGTGATGTATTAATTGCACAGAGTGAAAAATGTGACCGCCCAGTTTATAACTCTGTTAAACAGAAGTCGTGCAGCAGACCTGTTACCACAGCTCTTCAGGTCAGAACAGTGAGACTGATGAGAGCAGCAGAGGTCTGGGAGGGACTGGCTGTAAAACACTCAACAATGACTCAACCCTTACCCTGATAAAAGGTCCATATTTGAGAGTAGATCTGAACTTCTCTGCTACCCTTCATCCAAGTTAGACTCATTAATTCACCTGAAACGATTGTTTTGTTCTGTGGAACGAAGCTAAAGTACATGTAGAAAACCAAGAGGGCAGAATGAAAACACTCCTCTAACGTGAGCCAGGATTTGGAGTCTTTTTGCTGTGTGGTGTACAAGCATGGTAAAAATCATAAATTTGCACTAGTTCCTCCTGTCATAATGCTAACCGGTGTGTTACATTGCATTAGCACTTGCACAGCCCGTGATCACACTGAGAGCTGAGTAGGACTGGGCACCGAAACACGGTACTACACCAGTACAGACCGAAAGCCATCGGTACGTACCGGTACCAAAAAAACACGGTACAGATTTCGGTACTTTTACTATAAAATGTCCCTGTAAATGAGCCGCTTCATTTCCCCACCTGCACCACTGCACGGGTGGAGACACAGGTGAGACACGGTGGAGCATAGAGCCCCTCCCCTTCCTTTCAAAACAGTTAGCGTAGCGAGTTTCGGGTTAAAAATTCCAAAAAGCTCTAAAGTTTGGCTGCATTTTGGAAAGGTAAACTGGAACAGAGCAAAATGCAACATATGCTATGAGATTTGTGCCGTGAAAAACAGGAATTCCAGGAATTAGTCGAAGCCACGCGTTGCACATGGAATTAACTTGTGAGCTGCAGCAATGTGTTCACTTCAGTCTGACTGAAAAAAAGAGACTCTGAGCTTCCAGCCTCTGCTGTATCAGGTGTGTGAGGGAAGAGGCAGTCACATAACAGAAAGTTCCCGAGGTCAGCAATAAATACCGGTAATTATAGTAAATGCATAAATATGCCACAAATGATGGTTTATATATATTTTTTATTTTAAAAAACATTTATTACTTTGGTATTTTCTATCAGAATTATACATATAGGTACTGAAAAAAGTACCTGTATCGAAAACCAGGTATCAGTAGTATCAAAACCTATTTAACGGTACCAGCCCTACAGCTGAGTGGCTCGTTGTGAGGTTCACCTCTTGTTGCTGCTAAGCAGCACTCATATGATCACAGATGCTCAGTGACACACACACATGCTGACGCGCCTCCAGCACGCACGCACACACACACACACACACACACACTCCACCAAAAATAAACCACTACAACCCTGCAGCCTGAGTTCATCCTACAGAGTGAAGCAACATTGCCCTAGTGACATTTTTCTGTTGCTTTTTGGGTGAAGAAACCCTCAACTTTGATTAGTGGTGAAAGAAACTTGAGATGTTTGCTAAGAGAACAGCTAAATGATGTTTGAAGCTGATGTAATTATTATAAACTAGATGGGAACTATTTTTGTAGATAATAGTGTCTTTTTTTTTGTTTTACTACCGGGGTTGCTGATAAAACTGCTTTCACACCTTTCAAAATCTAATTCAAGCCCTTTAAGGGGAGTTTCATGATTTTTCTGACCCCTTACACTAGTGATACATGCATTATTAGTGTATATGTGCTGAAACCACTAATTTTACTTCCTCATCCTTAAGATTTTATGTTTTTGTCTCAAAACAATTTCAGTTAAAGGACCTTCAAGCACTTTCTCAGTGGGAAGAGAAGTCGTCAGTCAGACAGTTTGATGCTAGCTGCCCCCAAGACACGTTGAGCTAAACACTGAACCCTGACACAGTCACTGATTTACAAACCTGTGTGTGAATGGCTGAGTGTGATCAAACTTTCATTATACTGATTAAAGTAAAGCATTTTTGTGGCTTATAAGCACCCATTGGAACCCTACTCAGGAACACAATTCATTACCACCATGATCCAAATTCCTGGGTGATATGCTGCCAGTGTTTGTCAAAGGGGAAATCCGTTAAAATGATTCTGCCATTAGCATTCACACTGCTGTGTGACCCGTTACCGCTTCCCTATACGGCTGAATTTAAACGTGTATCAGATATGATTTAGTAACTTTAATATCAAAACAGAAATCCACACAATTAACCAGAAAAACCATTACTGTGCCTTACACGTTATTGTGAACCCTTACTTTAAGTACACAAATGAAATCCTAGTTTCCTTTAGTTTATGGTTTACTGGTCTAAGTTTAAAAATAGGCAAGCTGAGGCTGATCATGTGTGTAAAGTACATGGATTCAATAAACTGGAGCAACAAAAATGTTAAAATATAATAAAGTATTTATTTGCATGTGTGTGTGTGTGTGTGTGTGTGTGTGTGTGTGTGTGTGTGTGTGTGTGTGTGTGTGTGTGTGTGTTGCCTAAAGTCCTCTGCCAATTCCAAGTTTTGGACCAGAATCAAAGCTTGTTCTGTCTACCTGGCTGTCAATCATCATGTGCATCACGTTCATTTGTGTGCACTCTTATTGTGCACCAAACCCATGTGCAGGAATCCACTGCTGAACAGAGGCAAAACACCACAGCAGGTCAGCATCACTCTCCTCCTCCAGCTGAGAGGAGGGTCACAGGTCACGGAGGCGTGGATGTGGGAGGAGCTTTGCGGTGAAGGGGGAGGGACTTGTTGTCACTGTTATTTTACATTTAGAAACAACGTGCACTTCAGATTTAACTGAGGAGCTGCAACATTTTCATATATTCTCCATTTTGCTTTGAGACAAAGTCAAACTGACAAAGTGAACACACCCTCATGCCCTCAGATCTAGCAAAACAAGCTAACAAGCCAAAAGTTTTCTAATGCAAATAAAATTTGCTACAGGTGGTTCCCATGATAGGTAGTCACGTGAGCTTTCTGGAGACAAGTCAATAAAAAATAGAAGAAAAAAACATTTTTTATAATGTGAAACAGAAAATCTAAGGAAATTTAAACTCAACAAAAACCATTTATCACTCAGCTGAATTAAAGAGACATAAACAGGTTAGTGCTGGGATGTCTCAAAACAACCCGTACATTACACAACAACTCATGCTTTGGTCAATTCATATTCTCCTCACTTCATTTCAAAGACATGAAATAGCTCACAGCTGATTGAAACAATTAAAATGACTAATTACTCATCGAAAAGTTCGTTTTACAAAATCTGTAATCTATAATAATAATAATAATAATAAATTTAACTTATATTGCACTTTACATTTTGCAATCTCAAAGTGCTACAGAGGAGAAGGTTAAAATAGCTGAGTCAACACTCGTAAAACAAATTAAAAAAAATAAAAAGGGCGGCTACAGAAATAAAACTAACAAAAAGCTTTTCTAAAAAGGTAGGTTTTTAGGTTCTGTTTAAAAGCATCCACAGTTTGTGGAGCCCTCTAGTGGACAGGGACGGAGTTCCACAACCTCGGAGCAGCAGAGGAAAAGGCCCGATCCCCCATGCTGCAGAGCTTGGTTCTGGGGGTTTGAAGCGTGTTAGCTTTTAGAGAGCGAAGGATGCGTGTGGTCGGGGAAGTGAGGAGTTCCTTTAGGTAGTGGGGGGCTTGACCGTAAATGCACTGGTGGGAGAGGAGGCAGAGTTTGTATTCTATTCTAAGTGGGACAGGGAGCCAGTGAAGTGCTTTCAGAATGGGGGTGATGTGCTCATGCTTGCGCACCCTCATCAGGATCCTGGCAGCGCTGTTCTGGATGTACTGTAGTCTCTGGAGATTCTTGCCAGAGATCCCGATGAGAAGTGCATTACAGTAATCCAGCCTGGAGGAGACAAAGGCGTGGACGAGCTTCTCTGAATCTGCCAGGCTGAGAATTGGACGGAGTTTGGCGATGTTCTTAAGGTGGTAAAAAGATACTTTACAGAGGTGTTTGATGTGGGTGTCAAAAGTGAGTTGAGAGTCCATTTTGACACCCAAGTTGGTGACAGATGTGGACAGTGGAATGTGTTGTCCAGAGAAGGTGATGCCGGTGATAGTGGACGAACGGAGCTGATGTGATGTGCCAACCAGTATGGCTTCAGTTTTCGTGCTGTTCAGCTGAAGGAAGTTGAGCTTCATCCACGCCTCAATCTCCTCCAGACAGGTGGTCAATGTGGACGATGGCAGGGGAGCAGAGAGAGTGGGTGTGGTCTTAAGATAAAGCTGTGTATCATCAGCATAACAATGGAAGGATATTCCATGTCTGCTGATGATTTTACCAAGAGGGAGCATGTAGATGGAGAATAGGGTGGGGCCTAGTACAGATCCCTGGGGAACACCGCAGACGACATCATGTGTGCAAGATGTGGCTGTCCCCATGGCGACGTATTCAGTTCTGCCTGTCAGGTATGAAGTGAACCAGTTGTGGACATTTTCTGAAAGTCCAATGGTGAATTGCAGGCGGTGGAGGAGAATGTTGTGGTCTACTGTATCAAAAGCAGCTGTTAGGTCCAGAAGGATGAGGAGAGAACGGGAACCGGTATCTGCTGCCATCAGGAGGTCATTAGTGACCCTGACCAGAGCTGTTTCTGTGCTATGGCCAGGGCGGAAACCAGACTGAAACTTTTCAAAAAGGTTGTTGTCTTTGAGGTGGTCCTGAAGCTGTCTTGCAACTATTTTTTCCAGAATCTTTGACAGGAAAGGGAGATTGGAGATAGGCCTATAGTTAGAGAGAACAGTCGGATCCAGTGTGGGTTTCTTAAGTAGTGGTGTGATGACCGCTGATTTCAGTGCAGGAGGAATATTGCCAGCCAAGAGGGAGTGGTTAATGATTTTGGTGATGAGTGGAGAGATGGCAGAGATGTTGGCCTTCAGCAAAGCTGAGGGAAAAGGGTCCAAAGCAGAGGAAGACGGCTTCATTTTCCTGATGACGCCCTCCACCTCTTTCTGTGTGGCAACAGAGAAAGAGCAGAGGGGCTGGATGATGACAGAAGGTGAGTCAGCGGTTTGGGGGGGTATGACAGCAGTGGTGGAGAGGTGTGAGCGGATGTTGTTAACTTTTTGTTTGAAAAAATTGATGTGCATGTTGCACTTTTCCTTGGTGGTCTCGGAGTGAGAGGGTGAGGGTGGTTTGAGAAGGTGATTTATTGTAGAAAAAAGTTGCTTGGAGTTGCCAGGACTGGTGTTGATGATGGTGGAATAGAACCTGGATCTTGCAACCCTCAGAGCTTCTGCATACGCCCTCCTGTGCTCCCTGTATGCCTGTTTGTGAACAGCCAGCCCAGAAGCCCTGAGCCGCCGCTCAAGGACACGCCCAGTCGCCTTCATCTTTCGTAGCTCGCAGGTGTACCAGGGTGCCGAGCGTGAAAATGAAACTGACCTGGCTTTTAAGGGGGCGTGAAAATCCAAGAGATTGCTCAGGGACTGGTTATAGTAATCCACAGAGTCAGCAACAGAGAAGACATCTGAAAGGCCAGAGGAGAGAAGATGAAGATCCAGGTCAAGGGCCTCCACATTAATGTTTCTCAGATTTCTGAAGTGGATCTGTCTTTTTGTCATTGTGTGAGGGGAAGGAAAAGGCAGCTCCATTGACACAACCTTGTGATCTGAAACACCAAGATCGTAAACCTGTAGATTGGTGATAGGAGCAGAGTTAGTGATGACTAAGTCAAGTGTATGTCCTCTAGAGTGTGTGGGGACATCAACATGTTGTTGTAAATTGAGGGAGTCCAGCAGCTGAAGGAGATCAGCAGCGCGATGGCATGAGGAGGTGTCAACATGGATATTTAAATCTCCCATGATTATGGTATTGACAGAGGTAGTACAGAGTGTTGTGAGGAGATCTGACAGTTGTGGGATGAAGGCAGAGTTTGGTTTAGGCGGTCGGTAGATGAGGAGAACAGTCACGGGAAAGGGAGGCTTACATTTAAATGCAAGACACTCGAAGGATGACGTTTCAGGCAGCGAGATGGGAAACATTCCCAGGTCCTGTCGGTGGATGACAGCTAGGCCACCACCACGACCAGTGCTACGAGCTGCCTCCAGGTACCTGTAGCCAGGAGGACAAGCTTCATTCAGGGCAGAGTAATCCTCTGGCCGATGCCAGGTCTCAGTCAAGCACATAAAGTCTAGTCCTTTCTCCCTGATGTGCTCTTCGATCAATATGGATTTGTTGTTAATAGATTGAGTATTAAAAAGTTCAAATTTAATCGATAAAAGAGGAGTAAATCTCTGCACAGGACGTAAAGCATTAAAATCCACTCCGCGCAGACTGGAATCCACTCCACGAGATGTATCCAGCCAGAAGTGCTGAGATCTCGCAGTGTTTCCCGTACTAGAGAGCTGAGATCTCACGATAGTTCCACTGCTGATTATTGCTGGAGCGACTGCGTTCTGATGACGCGTCAGACGTGCGACAGATGACCAGAGAGACGGAATGTTTGTAGCAGAGCAGCTTGACTGATTATTATG
>SSNR01000068.1:408959-457404 GCA_006937965.1 Callopanchax toddi | reverse complement strand
GATCATTCCACGGACGGAGAAGCGGCGAACAAACAACGCCAGCGTCCTCTCGCGTGCTCTGGATGGACTTCCTGATAATAATAATCTGATACCTGATAACCTGATAATAATCTACTAGCAACAACATGCAGCCACAAAAACACCATGTTTTACTAAACTGTGTGAAAATAAGAAGAAAAAGAAAAAGCTAACATATGCTAAACAGATGTTTGTCATCCACTCATGTTTCCATTTATTTTATATCGTCTGTGTGTCATTACTTGCTCTTTATTCTTTTGTTTTTGCTGCCATGACAAGTGAATGTCCCACTGTGGGATCAATAAAGTCAGTCAGCGAATGAAAATGAACAAAGATGCACTTTAATCACATCCTGATCGACCTGACGGGTTTCAGACTTTAAACCTAATCAAACCTATACAGGGTTCTGGGGAGAGAGACGGTTCTACCACGTCTTGAATATGTTTTGTTTAAACTTGTATGTTGCATGCTGATAAGCAATCTAAATACTTTTTAAAGTATTTCTAATTCGGTTTAAGAGCTACCAAGTGACGAGATTGACATTTTTGGTTCTCGTATTTCTTTTCACATAGAAAGTTACAAACTGAAGCTCCAAAAACTCAACACTTCATGTTAATTTATAGTAGGGCTGGGCAATATGGATTAAAACCAGTTTTTCATAACATTCTGTGTCTTTTCAATCCACCTTTAGCCACTGATAATATTTTTAATGTGGAGATGTGCAAAAATAGCTTGTATGTATGTAGTATACATGCATACTGTAGAAACACAACCTTAAAATTCCTGCATCCAGCTTAGTTTACTTCTACCCGTTTTAAGGACATTCATTAGGAAACGTCCACATGATGTAGCACTGAAGCCACTAATAGTCAGGCTACATGAAGCTCCTCTGTGTTCAGGTGAATCTGTAGCTGATTGTCCTCACATTAAAATAAGCGCACACAGTATGTTTGTGTATTTTATTTTGTGTTTATGGTTAATTTGGGTGTAAATTTAATTTTGCTAACACAATACCTGTGTTTATTGTTTGTTTTACCGTAGTTTAAATGGTGTTTGAAGCAAGTGACTTCAAAATAAATCACTAAAAAACATCAGTGGGAACATGGCCTTTATTCTTCACCGAACAAATAAATATCACCTTCAGAATCAGCTATAGAATTATCACAATAATATTAATCATTAGTGATACACACACTGCACCACTAAGCAGCAAGAGCATCCACGTAAAGGACATATCAAAATACAGAGAAAGAACATTGGCTAAAGATAATCTGAAACCACAAATTTTCTTTGATCCCATTTAGAAATTCCTCTTTTTCAGCTCACAATCCAAGTTTAGAGGTGACAAGATAAAATGAGAGAAACAGAATTACCAATAAAAACTGTCTAAAAATACTGGTAAAATAACCTAAAAATACCTGCAACAACAGTCTAAATATACCAGTAAAAACAACCTGAAAATACCAGTAAAATTAACTAAAAATGCCAGTAAAAACAACCTGAAAATACCAGTAAAATTAGCTAAAAATGCCAGTAAAAACAGCCCCAAATACCAATAAAAACAACCTAAAAATACCAATAAAAACTGTCTAAAAATACTGTTAAAATAACCTAAAAATACCAGTAAAATTAGCTAAAAATACCAGTAAAAACAGCCCCAAATACCAATAAAAACAACCTAAAAATACCAATAAAAACTGTCTAAAAATACTGTTAAAATAACCTAAAAATACCAGTAAAATTAGCTAAAAATACCAGTAAAAACAGCCCCAAATACCAATAAAAACAACCTAAAAATACCAATAAAAACTGTCTAAAAATACTGTTAAAATAACCTAAAAATACCAGTAAAATTAGCTAAAAATACCAGTAAAAACAGCCCCAAATACCAATAAAAACAACCTAAAAATACCAATAAAAACTGTCTAAAAATACTGTTAAAATAACCTAAAAATACCAGTAAAATTAGCTAAAAATACCAGTAAAAACAGCCCCAAATACCAATAAAAACAACCTAAAAATACCAATAAAAACTGTCTAAAAATACTGTTAAAATAACCTAAAAATACCAGTAAAATTAGCTAAAAATGCCAGTAAAAACAGCCCAAAATACCAATAAAAACTGTCTAAAAATACTGGTAAAAATAACCTAAAAATACCTGTAACAACAGTCTAAATATACCAGTAAAAACAACCTGAAAATAATAATAATAATAATGCATAGGTTTTATATAGCGCTTTTAACCACTACTCAAAGACGCTTTACAAAAACAAAAAGAAGGAAACTGTAAAATAAATTAACAGGGTTTAAATGCTTGGTTAAACAAGTAAGTTTTCAGAAGTTTTTTGAATTTCAGAAGTGAGTCAGCAGTACGAATATGTTGGGGGAGAGAGTTCCATAAGGTTGGAGCAGCTACAGAAAAAGCTCTGTCCCCAATGGTGCGATGTTTTGACGTTATTGTGTGAGAGAGGAGGTTGGAGGTCGAAGATCTGAGACAGCGAGAAGGGCGATGGTGACGCAGAAGGTCAGACAGATAACAAGGGGCGAGGTTATTGAGGGCCTTGTAGGTGATGAGTAAGATCTTGAAGTGAATGCGCTGCTGAATGGGAAGCCAATGAAGGTTTTTTAGGACCGGGGTTATGTGATCTCTCTTGTTGGTATGAGTGAGGAGCCGTGCAGCTGAGTTTTGAACATACTGAAGTTTCTTTATGTGTGTGGATGGAAGACCATAGAGTAGGCTATTGCAGTAATCTATTCTAGAGGAGATGAAGGCGTGGATGAGGGTTTCAGCTGCAGTAGAGGACAGAATAGGACGGAGACGGGCAATATTTTGAAGGTGAAAGAAGGCTGTTTTAGTGATATGACGGATGTGTGCTAGGAAAGAGAGTGAGGGGTCAAAAATGACTCCCAGGTTTCTGATCTGAGAGGATGGAGTGACTGTGTAACCATCAATACTGAGCGTGAAATCTTTGGAGGAGGAGAGAAGGGATTTGGGTCCAGTTATGATTAACTCAGATTTATTGCAGTTGAGCTTGAGGAAGTTTGTAGACATCCAACTTTTTAGGGCATTGAGGCATTTTGCTATAGTGGAGACGGTAGTGGAGGTGATGTTTTTAGTAGATAGGTAGAGTTGGCTGTCATCGGCATAACAGTGAAATTGGAGTCCATGGTGGCGAATGATACGCCCAAGGGGTAGCATGTAGATGATGAAAAGAAGGGGACCAAGAACCGAGCCCTGAGGGACACCATGGGTTACTGGGGTGATATCGGATGTGCAGTTGTTTATGGAGATATACTGAGATCTGTTAGAGAGATAAGATGTGAACCAGGAGAGGGCTGAACCAGAAACACCTACATGAAACTGCAGACGATTTAGGAGGATGGAATGATCAATAGTATCAAAGGCAGCACTAAGATCAAGGAGGAGGAGTATGGAGAGGAATCCAGAGTCTGATGCCACCAGGAGGTCATTTGTTACTTTGACCAGAGCTGTTTCTGTACTGTGGTGAGTGCGGAATCCAGATTGAAATGTCTCAAAAAGCTGATTTGAATGAAGATGTTCAGTTAGCTGAGAAGCTACTGAACGTTCCAGGATTTTGGCTATTAGAGGGAGGTTGGAGATAGGGCGAAAGTTTTCAGGTTTGTCATGGTCCAGTCCGGGTTTTTTGGGTATTGGTTTGATGGCAGCAAGTTTGAAGGCTGAAGGGACGGTACCAGAGGTCAGTGATGAGTTGATTATATCCAGGATAAGTGGAGTGATACATGGAAGACATGATTTTACCAGTGGGGATGGGATAGGGTCCAAGGGGCAGGTGGAAAGATTGATTTTGGAAAATTGTTTGTTGAGTTCAGAAACTGTCATCGGAGAGAGGGTAGAGAGTTGATTTTGGATGGACAAAGGAAGGTCGGGTGGAAGGTCAGCATCAGACAGAGTAGTGGAAAAAAGCTCCTGGTGGATATTGCTAATTTTGGATTTGAAGAATTCCAGGAAAGTGTTGCATTTTTCATTACTGAATGATTGAAGGTTATTGTCCTTTTGTTTGAGCAAAGTGTTAATGGTGGAAAAAAGTCTGCGGGGATTTGAGGAGCCAGTGAGAATGGTGTTGGAGTAAAATGAAGTACGGGCAGCGGTGAGTTTAGTTCTGTACAAATCTGTATGGTCAGCAAGAGCTTGTTTGTGTGCTGAAAGTCTGGTTTTCTTGTAGCGGCGTTCCAATTTTCTGCGTTGTTTTTTCAGTTTATGTAGTTCAGGAGTGTACCATGGGGCAGACCGATAAAAAGAGACAGATTTTTTAATAACGGGAGCAAGTTCATTAAGGCTGGCTGAGAGAATGTTATTGTAAAGGGAGACCAGGTCATCAGTGGTAGGATCGACAGGAAGGATAATTGAGGAGATGGTGTTGGATAAGTGAGTGGAGAAGATGCTGGGACAGAGGGTCTTGAGGTTGCGAAAGGAGATGGTTCGAGTCTGTTTAGGTGGGGAACTGGGAATGTTAATATTAAATGTTATAGCCAAGTGATCTGAGATGGTGAGGTCTGTATGAGAAAGAGTTCCAATATCAAGGCCAGTAGAACAGACCAGGTCCAGGGTATGTCCATTGGTGTGGGTGGGGAAGTCCACATGTTGTGTGAAATTAAAACTGTTCAAAATGTCCAGGAAATCAGCAGTGTTTTTACAGTTCTGGGAGTCCACATGTATGTTAAAATCACCTAAGAGTAAAATGGATGGTGAGACTGCACAAAGCTGAGTGATAAATTCAGTAAAATCTGAGAGGAAAGATGAGTCAGATTTGGGGGGACGGTATATTATAGAAATGACCAAAGGGGTGGATCCAGGGAGTTTGAATGACAGGTGTTCAAAAGAGGGTACATCAGGAATGGGGAGTGGGCGAGGCTTAAGAGTTTGCCGGTAAATGGCAGCAATACCTCCACCTCTGCCTGCTGTCCGGGGTTTGTCCAAATAGAAAAATCCAGGAGGAGTGGTTTGGTTGAGGGTAAAGTATTCATGGGGTTTTTGCCAAGATTCTGTGAGACAGAGCAAATCCAGTTGCGAATCTGTAATAAATTCATTGAGAAGGAGGGTTTTATTATTGAGAGATCTCGTGTTGAAGAGTGAAAGTTTGAGAGGCTTTTGTTTTGAAGGAGCTGAGGCGGAAGTGGGAACAGGTCGAAGATTGAAATAGTTAACAGAGCGGCTGTTCTGATGACGTAAGTTATTGCAGGAACGGGACGCGGAAATGGAGTTGGTCCATATTGTTGTGATAGTATCGTTGGATGATGAATTAAAAATAAGATTGCGACGGGAGCCTCTATGGATGTAGCGGCAACGTCGAAGTAGTCCAGAGTTTTTAATTCCTGTGACGATGTCCGTGGTAGGTGGCGTGAAGTGGTTTAATCGGTGTAGCTGGAGAGACGAGTAACGAAGAGTCATGGATGAGGTGGTGGCGACGAGCGTCAACGAAAGATGAAGCAGGATGGCAGGTAGGGTGAAAAACATGACAGATGATATTGTAGAAAGGAGATGAGATTATTTCTAGTCCAGGTGGATGCTGGCTAGGCCGCACAGTGAATCAGCCGACCACCTACAACCAAGCAATCGCTTCCAAGTAATTAGCAACAGCAAAAAATAAAAGATAAACTTGGTTGGGACTGATAATCCTGTAACAGTGAATATATAAAAGTCCAAAATGTAGAAAAAAGACAAACAAAATCAAAATATAAAAGTTTTAAAAGTTTTAAAAAGTTTTCCCTGAGGAGAAGCGGCAGCCAAAATGCGCCAGCGTCCTCTCCACGGCTGAAATCACATATTTGTGATTTCATATATTAACTAAAAATGCCAGTAAAAACTACCTGAAAATACCAGTAAAATTAGCTAAAAATGCCAGTAAAACAGCCCCAAATACCAATAAAAACAACCTAGAAATACCAATAAAAACTGTCTAAAAATACTAGTAAAAACAGCCTAAAACACAAGTAAAACAGCCCAAAATACTAGTAAAAAAGTCAAAAATACCAGTAAAACTGTCTCAAAATACCAGTAAAATCTGCCTTTTTGTTGTTTTGTTTCTATAAAACTAACAGTACATGAGGATCTTTTCTACATTCTCCATATATCCAGTGTTCATAGAGGTGCCTAAATATTTGAATTGGTGGTTGTATGAACAGGGTTTTACTCAGACCATTGTTTTTTAACGATTTATCAATGAAGGTTACCAACTCACTTCTTTATTTCAAACAGGACATCACTGGAAAGATCCAATTTATACAATTATTTAAAAGTTGTTGCGAAGAATTATTTCTCATCTGGTTATATAAACTAAAAGTAATGCTATGGACTCATGGATGCTCAGACTGCAACATGCAATCTGCTTTATTGGTAAAAGGTCAATGCTAACATTCTGCCAATGTGCTCATAAATACCAAGGTGGAGTTATAAACTAGCTGCAGACTTCAAACTGAAGCAGTGAAAGCCAATAAATCCACAGTAAAACGAGACCCTTCAGTCTTTTCATGCATCCATGTGATCTCTTTCAGGTCAAACCAGACCAACTCTACACCTCTGTCCTGATGGGTTTGTCTTCCTCCTAAAGTCATTTCCTAAAACTAATCAACCCCAAAAGCAGCACCTCCCGATAGAGGAGCGGGACACCATGCCAGGGACGCACTCTGCAAATAAACCAAACTACCTGAGCGCCGGTGGCGACGACATCAAAAGACAAAGACGGAAGAAAGTAACTGTCATCCAACATTCCACTTTCTGATTGCTCACTGCTCCTCTGAGAGAGGTGCTCCTGTGCTCAGTGTGCTGTAATCATAGTCTGTTTTCCTAATGCTGTTTCACTAAAACATTTATTCTACAAGGAGGAGCAGGAGCTCCCTGAACAACAGCTGTTCCGCCTCTGCCAGGCTGAGGGGGATTCTGGCAAGAAGGGGGCAGACAGGGAAAAAAGCAGGCAATGAAACTAAAGGAGTACACACTTTTGATCCTTAATTTACTCACAGAGGGGTGAGGAGAGGACAGCAGCTCTAAAAATACTCCATAAGGAGAGAGAGAGAAGGAGAAAGAGGGGAAAGGGATCAGCAGAGGATGAAGAGAAAGAGTAAATGCTTGTCTTTGTTCCAGTCACAAGTGTAAAAAAATAAAACCATCTAAAACCATCTCTGTCTTTAAGATCCAAATGTCTCATGGCAGAAACCTTAGAAAGAGCCTGGCTGGAAGGATTCTATATGATTAAAAAGGAGCTGCTTCCTCCCTCTTTCTCTCCCTGACCCATCGTCCCTCTACCTCCCACTGTCACCCCATCCCTCCCCATCTTGTTTTCAATGAAAAAAACATGCAACTACAACCCAAACAGCCAGAGGGTCTAACAAGAAGGGAAGAGGATCAGTGAAGGAGATGAGGAGGGAGAACAATGTGCTTTTTGCTGCACTTAATTTGTGTCAGGACCACTGGCCCAGATACTAGACCCAACCAAAGGAGTCCTCTACAGGAACACTCCGGGCTGCAGGCCACGGCCTTACAAAATATAACTGCATGTTGGATAGTAGCACAAAAATACTACAGAAAAACACATTTAGTGGCTAATTTAATAGTTATCATATGAAGGACAGCATTACGTATAAACATCTTTTTTCAGGGTGGACTCAACACAAATACCTCCTTAAATAAATAAAGACTCAATTAGTAGCACGAGTCATCTCCAATCTGAGGCTTTACTAATGACTAAAGCTAAAATCAATCATCAGTAATAATAACTCACAGGTTCAACACCAGGCTGGGACCCTTCAGACCTTCAGGAGTGGATTTTCTCCAGGTGGACCAGTTTCCTCACACAGACCAAAAATGCTACGTGATCTTGTTTTCATTCTAATTGGCAAGACTGACAATCTTAAGGACACCCCTGACTACTGTAAGGGTTCTAAAGATGATCTTTATCACATATTCCTAGTGTAGTGGGTTGAGAGTGCTCTGGTCCACTTGAGAGGACGTCAGGACTGCTCCAATAATAAATCAGGGAAATCCAACATGTTGGATTGTCTTGACTCGATATCACAGCAAGAGGAGCAGCCTGTGTGACATGTAGCCAATCAGAAGCGGGGGACACTGGTACACTGTACAGAGCGAGGGGAATCCCAGATTAAAACAGCCGTTTGTATTCTTTGTTATGTCTGGCAACAAAACTGTCACGAGTGCATTGATGTTTTAGGGCTGCACACTGGTCTGCATGTGCACTGGATATCACGCGTGTGCCAGTTTCCTCTTCCAAGATGCTCCTTTGCGGACCGGTGAGGTCGCGGTACCGATCACTCAGCCCGTGATCACACACCGACTAGCTGCAGCGTGAGCTGAGCAGCCCGCTGTAAGTTTTACATCCTGTGAAAGAGCGCTCATACGGAAACTTTTTGACACGTGCTGCACCGCCATCACCCCCCAGAGATGAAGCAAGGACGTGCACAACAAACATCAGTGTCAGGTACTCCCCCTTGAGTACCTCAATAACAAAATGCACCCCTGGTTGTTTATATTAAAAACACAAGCTGTCATGTTTGATCTTGAGAAGTTCTGCGAGATTTCGTGTCTGCTCTGGAAATGTTTGTGGGTGAAATCAGTTCGTGTGTGATGTTTTTGATGTGTTATGACACACCACAGACTGTAGGAGCAGAACGGTCAACCTCCGTCATTTTTCACCGCCATATCTGGTCTCTCAAGATTTGAAATCAGCCAACATTTTAAAAATCTTTTCGTGTGACCCAGATCACCACGATTGTGTCTGTTAGGTGACCAATCAGTGATCCCAGGGGTCCAAAAATGTGATGTAGTGGTCATAAAAGTAGGGGTAGTTACAGCGGCCCAGGTTATTCTCAGTGTGTGGAAGAATCCATCACCTCCAGAGTTTGATAGACGGAAAGAAAATATGATGAGAATAGTGTCATATGAACATTTTTTATCCAGGGTTAGCGATGATATGGACAATTTTGAGGACTCATGGGGACGGATTTTTGACTGAGATGTAGAGCAGGAGATGTGGACATTGTTTAAGATATTTTGTGTATAGAATTTGTGTTTTCCTCTGGATATGTAAAATGTTTTTTGACTTCTTTAAATGGTCAACATGGCAAACTTCATGGAAAGGGATATGGTTAAGCTGTCTGTTTTGGTTCTATGTTATGGTTGGAATGGGAATTGTAATATCATCAAAAAGGAACAAATAAAGATTTCAATTATAAAAAAAAAAATCTTTTCACGTGAACAGGCCCTTAGGACAAGTCAGGTGTTGACATAAAAATTGATACATTATAGAAGTTAATTCCTTTGGTTTATTAAACCGTGGACATTGAATTGAGCACTGGGATGGTAATGTTGGACAGATATTCCCAGATTTGATCTTTCTGGATCAATACATCCAAATCTAAGCATTATTGAAACCCAGCCCCCCCACCCAAACACTAACCATGGAACTAGACACTAACCTAAATGATAACATTGGTTTTAATGTGGAGCCAGATGAGTGCCCAGGGACAGTCCGTAATGAGCATCACCCTACATCAAAGATATTTACATAACTTCCCTCAAGGTTCCCTCAATACCTCAGTTATAGTTATTATATTCTCCAACACATGGAAACTCACACCTCAGCTCCTCCAGAACACCAACCCTCACTAAAATCCTTCATCTGTGAGACCTGATCAGTCAAATCCCAAGTCTGAAGCAAACACTTGATAAAGTAATATTTAACTAACCCTTTAACATGCAGGGGACCACTGAGAAGAGTACATTTGAATCTGTTTTAATATCCTATTGAAACATAATTAACTGAATAAACTAAAATGGAGATGTTACTATGAACATATTTACATTATTCATGATTTGCATTAAATTATAAAACATTTAATGCTCCAAATTGATTCTTAAAATGCAAAACTTGTGGGAGTTGAAGAGTTCGTTGGAAATCCACGAGTTTTAAGTTTTTAATCAAGTTAAAACATATTGCTTCACTCTCTGAACATTTACTGTCAAACCAGAAACATGGGTTTCACAACACACTTTATAAAGTTCACTTTCCCAAAACCCTGCTCTGCTCTGGTCTGGACATCTTCATAAAGAGGCTGCTGACACTCGTTCACACACTCCTCCACCTCTCCCAGGCAGAGTGGAAAAAACTGACCCCCCACACACACCGAGTGAGACAATGACCCAACAGCAGGCGCAGCGTGAACCTGAGAGGCTGTGGAGTAAAGGCATCCCCAACCCAGATTCACCAAGAATCTTCACTTGTTTGAGGAGTCGGTGACACCGATATCCACCGCCTGTGTCACATACAACTTAGTGGTAACTGGATCTACCCGCAGGGCCCCAGCTTACTACTCCCATCTTCCCCTCCGCTGACAGCTGACCATGAGGAGTGATGAATGGAGGGGTCATGTAGCCACAGACGCTCACAAAGAGCTCCGTATGTCCAATGTGACATGAACACACAGAGTTAATCTGAAGTGGTCCGTTTGACAGATCTCATCCTAAAAACGACTATTTGCTGACGGATGTGTTAGATATTTGACTGTAATGTGATCAAAAGAGACTTTCAAAAGCAGTTCTGTTCTCAAAGGAAAATTTAGATTTTTGGTATCTTGAAATGAGGCTATTATGATTTGATGAGATAACTATGGGACCAGTTATAAAGTGTCCTTAAACATCATAGCAGTTTCTATCAGAACCTTTCATTTCTAGTTTCATGCTTATTCTGGCAGAAATGTGAAATTCAAGCCAGAGGTGTTCGAGTAAACAACACAGCAAAGATCTGCTGCAAATCACCTCCCAGCCCAATGTACTGAATGTAGTCTGAGCTGTATGAGGCTGTTAGAGGAGGGCTGAAACTCGTCTCTGTCTCTGAATATTAACTGTTTAAAATATGTTGACTTTCCATTTGACAGCAAAATAAATAGGACATCTAATAAAAACCTAAACATCTTTACCTCATTACCTTTATTGTCTCAGATCAATAAAAATGTAGATATTAATATTTCACTTTGCTGTTCAGAGATGCAGAGACTCTGGTTTCAATGGTGAAATAAATGATTCTGTACAGATCTGACCTGCAGACCCTCACCAACACACACACACACACACACA
This sequence comes from Callopanchax toddi, assembly GCA_006937965.1. Classification (NCBI taxonomy): domain Eukaryota; kingdom Metazoa; phylum Chordata; class Actinopteri; order Cyprinodontiformes; family Nothobranchiidae; genus Callopanchax; species Callopanchax toddi. The sequence goes on along the minus strand of SSNR01000068.1, from coordinate 446,257 downwards.
CACACACACACACACACACACACACACACACACACACATCTAAAATCAGCTGCAGCAGCTTGATGGAGCTATGCCTGCCAAACCGACACAAACGCGCCCGCATGCCGTGCGTAAAAGCCACGCGTCATGCGCACTCATGGATCCTTTAGAAGCATCTTGTCTCATTAAACTCAGTGCCGTGATTAGTTCCTCAGCAGCTAAATGTTGATACTGAAGAGGACATCACAATCTGCAAACAGCAACAAGAAACTGCGCCGCAATTGCACAAAAACACACAAAGAGCGCAACTTTCACCTGTCCTGACACAAACATGAAACCCCCTCAGATGAACCAAACTCATAACCCCCCTCCTGCATCCTGATTCAGGATCATCTGTTCACTCACCGGCCACGCGAACTGGAAGGGGATGACGATCTTCCCAACATCGTGGTTCGGGTTCTGTCCGACCTTCGCGCCGCCTCTGAACTGAAAATTATTCCCAGCGATAACCTTAGTAGTTTCCGAGCCGTAGGTGCACGGTCCGCTGGTCGTGACCTCCTTTTGGTATTCCTTTAAACACACTCTGAAGTAGGTGTCGCACTCGTCCGCGCCGCAGCTGCCGTCCGACGCGCTCCTCTCCGCGTCGCAGCAGTCGCCGCTCAGGAGCTGACCTCCGGGGTTTTCCACCGAAATCAGCTGCAGCTCAAAGTAACCGGTGCACCGGGAGCCCTGAGGAGCGGAGAGGGAGGTCAGTGAGCTTCAGGGAGCAAAAACATGTTTGAAATCCAGCTGCATGCTTCAAGTTAGACGAAATCAAAGGGTTTAATTAACAATATAAAAGCAAAGAAAGTGGGATGTTTCTTCCTTTTAGGTGTTTTTAATTGAATGTCTCTCTGCCCGTTTGAAGCTCTTATTTTAAAGGAGACGCAGAAAACAGGCGGTAAAATCCTAAAGCAGTTTCTATCAGGACGCACTAAAAAAAACCTTTAAAAAGTGTTGATTTAGACTTTATGTTGTCGGGCTGCGCTTTAAACGTGTTATAATATTTTAATAATGCAAAGCGGAGCTTTTAACGAAATTCTGCAAATGAAACATTGTATCTCCTGACAGAAGCGCAATGGTTTCCAGGTTTTGCGATTGAGAGGAAATCACTGAAAACCTTTAAAATGAGGAGATTTAATGAAACAGAACCGAATCCTATAAAGTTCTCACCTCGACCCACAGGGTCAGGAGGAGCGCCAGCAGCGGGAAGCGCTGCACTTTCCTCGGGTTATTCCACATGACTCCAGCTGCTCATTATCAGAAAAACCCAGATCTGTTGACTCCAGCTGAGGAGAAAACGCAGGACCGTCGTCCTCCGCGGGATGCTGAGCTGCTGCGTGTAATGTGTGCGGCTCCGGGCGAAAACAGGCGCAGCACTGCTGTCTGGACGCACAAGAGACGCACCGTCCACTTTCCTCCAGCGCTCGACGCACTGAGCAGCAGGGGAGAGGAGCAGCTCTGCAGCTCAAAGACAGACCGGGGCGCGCTGCGTGACCGACAGCTCCGTGCACCAATCACACGCCACCAGGGAGCCAACTAAGAGCCAATCAGAGATGGGTGCGGGAGCCAGAGGACGGCTGATGGATTTATTACTGAGGTCTTCTCACAAATGAGTTTGTACAAGTATTTTTATGACTCTCTTTGCTAAAGTTTCTTTTTCACTGAGAAGTAAAAGCTTTTTTAAAATGTGAACACATTCGTTTTTCTTAGAATTCAGAATAAATCTTGCTCCATTTGCACGTTTTAAATCAACCTTTATCATAAAAAGAACAAACATTTCAATGTTCAGCCTGTGGATGAGGTCATAAATAACCTGGGATGCTCTCTGAAGGCAGAGGAACCAGGGCGCCCTCTATCGGCCACTCACTAACGCCTGAAAACAGAAAGTCTGAGTTCTAGAAGTTTTATTTCTACAGCGCCTCTAAAGATGATCATCAAACCCGTTGTTCATCAAATACAAAATATTGAAATTTCATGATTTAATAGACTGGAAAATTCTACAGACAATGTACAAAGCTAGTTTAAGTACTCTGCCAACAAACATTCAGAAGATGTTTGAGAAAAGAACTTGTGGTTACATGTTGAAAGAAACGGATGTGTTTACAAAACCAAGATTTAGAATAAAAATTAAGGAATGGAGTATGTCTGTAAATGGTGTTAAATTATGGAATAATCTTAATAGGGAAACAAAAAAGTCAATGTCATTTAATATATTCAAAAAATGTACCAAAATGGATGTATTAAGTAATTATGAAAAAGTACATTAAACCAATGATCATGATCAAATCTGGAAATAAGGACAAGACGGGGTTCATAATGAATCGAAGTGTTTGAAATTTGTATAGAATCTTTTTGTTAAGTGGGGGCAGAAATTATAAGATTTTTTTCTTCATTCTGCTCCTTTTTTGTTCAAATATGATTTTTGTTATGTATATCTTATTGTTTATGTTTTGTTTTATTTGTTTTTATTTGAATAAAATAAACTTTGACTAAAAAAAAAGGTGCTTTACAGATAAACACATGTGACATTACTAAACAAGCTAGACTGATATAAACAGAGTGGTTTTTAACATCAAAAAGCCATAGAGCTGCTTTTTAAAGGAGCCCAGTTCAGTGGTCATGGGCTATAAGAAGATTTACAGTTATACCCCAAAATAAATGTTTAAGTAGTGTTTAAAATACATATTTCATCACTAGTTTCTTTCGCTAACAAATAATTGTTTATTCATGAACTGTGCACATCATGTACCTGTTAAACTACACAAATCAGAGATAAAAATTTTATAGTACAAATATTTTGCAAAAAATTCTAACTACTTCAGACAAAAAAAAAAAGAAATGTTTTTAGTTGCTGAAGTGATTTAAAATGTGTATTATATCACAAACTAGATAAAATACTATTTAATAAAATATGTCCCCTTTAATAAAGCAGATTAATGAGTAGCTAAAGGGTTTGGACTTTAAAGGGATACTTTGGCCACTTTTAGGTGTTTTTCTGTGTAAAAGTTAGAAATGACTCATTTGATTTGTTGCTGATAGCTTCCTATGGCCTGGGTTTGGAGGACTGGTGAGCTAGTCAAAGCTTCAGTTGCCTCGATTCCACAGTTAAACTCAGTTCAGTTCAATTAAAAATACCTTTTTATTCCAAAGAGAAGTTAGATGCTGTAGTATCTTATTTAACTTCGACAGATTATTCTGGTTGCGTGGACAGTCAGGAAGGATCTTCTGTGTTGCAGCAGATCTGAAGAACCTCTGACTGAAGACTCTGTTGTTGAGTTACTGTCTGTAGAAGATGCTCAGGGTTATCATCATATTCTTCATTTTATGAAGCGTCCTCCTTTGTCCAATCAACTCTGAGGCTCCAGAGTCCCCAGAACAGACCCCACCTTCTTCATCAGCTGATCTCTGGCTCTGTTCTCTGAAACACTTTCCACAACAGACTGATAGAACATCTGCAACATCTGGCTGCAAACACTGAAAGATCTCAGCTTCCTCCAGAAGTCCAGTCTGCTCTGTCCCTTCTTGTAAACAGCTCCACTGTGTCTCCAGGCCAGTCTGCTGTCCAGGTAAACACCCAGGTAGTTATTTCTCCATCACTTCCACTTCTTCTCCCATGGTGGACAAAGTGTTGGACGCATTTCTGCTCCTCCTAAAATCCACAATCATCTCCTTTGTTTTGTTCAATTCCATAAAAAGGAGTGGGCAAGTATTAGTGGTGTAAGTTTGATAGAGCAGTATCCCCACAGACTCAAGACTGTTATTAAAGCAAAACAATTGGCGTTGGGGGGGGGGGGGTGATCCTTTATTAATCTCAATATTTCTTTTTTATTTCTGAAATTTTCTGAACAACCCTCCGGTTGCAAGACCGCCCTTCCTGGTCAGCACCCATGGCCTTGGAGTTGGAGATGCTGATCCTCATCTCAGTTACTTCACACTCAACCTAGAAATTCTGTCCATAAGGATTATGAACAGAATCCCTGACATACAGCAGCTCTGATGGAGTCGCCAGGTGTAATGATTCTCCTTTCTTGTTTGTCATACCTGTGCTTTGTTTGCGTCTTCATGTCATTTTGTTTTTCCTGCAAATTAGTCAGCTTCATTTGGCTCATCTGAGCCATGTCTCCCTGTCTCACCTGTGCACTGCACTACTTAAGCTCTCCTCAGTTTCTTCCTCTCTGCACGAATCCTTGTGCAATCCAGTGTTCCTTCCCTGCTTTCATGTGGTTCCTGTTTTCTGACCAAGTTCATGTCCCTGGATCATTCCTACCTATTCCTACAGCTCTTCTGATAACATGACTCTGACCTCTGCTCAATGCAGTTGACCCTTCAATGAGAAGCACTGGACTGCCATTTGGATGGCACCCAGGGGGCAACTTCGAGGTTCAGTGTCTTACATAAAGATACTTCAGCACATGATCTGCTGGACCTGGGGATGGAACTGTTCACCTTCTGATCAGCAGACAACTGTTTTCACCTGCTCAATAACTGAGCAGGTAAAAAGGGAAATAGGGGTGCTGGGGGGGCTGCAGCACCCCCTTCCTGGTGACCTCAAATATGTTTTGACCAGAAATTGCACTAGAGCAGATTGTAGACTTTTTGAGAAGCATCAAGAAAACAAAAGGAGATGTAGCAAGGGTGCAGAAATAGCACCGCATGTCCAGCTTAGCGGACTGAGGTTCTGCTGTGCGCGGACCTGTGTCTCGGGAAAGGAGGTATGTCTGGATCGACCGGCGGGCCCCTCACTCTGTGATGCACACTGCAGTTGGTGCTCCCAGGTGCGCCCCCTCCTCCTCGACAGAGATCCACACTGAGCCACTCACGCTGACGGCACCATGCCCTGGATGTGTGCTGCCGCTGGACTGGCTACTACATTCCCCGGTGGACCCTGAGCTTCCTTATGTTCAAACCTGTTTTTTTTATGGCCAAACTAAAATTTGCACAAAAGTCCAAAAACAAAACATCCCTCGGGTTCAGATTGGGCAGGCTGTTCCTCTGAATCATGTCCCTCCAGGCCACACTGTCATTGCCCATGTTAGCATTGAAGTCCCCCAGCAGGAGTAGAGTCTCCAGTCAGAGCACCATCTAGCACTCATCCCAGGGTCTTCAAGAAGGTTGTGTGTCTGAGCTGCTGTTGGGTGCATGAGTGCAAACAATAATCAGGACCTGTTCACTGACCTGAAGGGTCAACATACTGGGCTAACAAGAAGCCCACCCTGACCCTCTGCCTTTAACCCAGAGCAAAAGAAAGAGAGTCCAATCCCTCTTAAGGACTTGGGTTCCAGAGCTGATGCTATGTGTTGAGGTGAGTCTGACTGTATCTAGCTAGTGCCACTCATACTTTCCCCATGAAACCCAGCTCCTTCTTTGCTAGAGAGGTGACATTCCATGTCCTAATTGCTAGTTTTTGTGACTGGGAATCAGACTGCCAAAGCTCCTGCCTTGGTTTGCAACTTGATCCACAATGCACCAGACCCTTCATGCTCTTCCTGCAGGTGAACGAGCCCATGCAGCCATGGGCTCACCAGGCACTCACACATGGACCCTGATCCCAGGCCTGGCTACAGGGCAGGACCCTGGTGACCCTTCAGGCTGGGTTTTCTTACCCAATTTGCCATAATAGACCCTACCAGGGGCAAGATGCCCTGAAGAACATAGTTCCTAGGATTTTTAGGGCACTCCACCATAAGCTGGTGGTTCCAGAGTAGTATAAAAGGAGGAACTTTACAGTGCTGCCTGCTTTGCTCAGATGGCTGTGGGTTTGTTGAAGAAAGTATTGATAGCATCATCAACTTTAACCCCACTGTGAGAAGCATAATGCAGAAGGTCCTAAAAAGTTGGCAGGCAGTCTCTCAAGGACTTTTCATAATGAGTAATGTTAGAGCAACAGGTCTATAGTCAGTAAAGACATATGGATGATATTTCTTTGGTACTGGAACAAGGCAGGATGTCTTTCACAGCACTGGAACCTTCTCTTGGGTCAGGCTCCCCACTGTTTCTGATCCTGTGAATGGTGTTTATGGACAGGATCTCAAAGCTTAGTAGTGGTGAGGAGAGTGTCTGGATTGGGAACCTTAGAATTTCCTCTCTGTTGTTTGCAGCTGATGCAGTTCTGTTGGTCTCTTCTAGTCATGACCTTCAATGTGCTCTGGGATCCACAGCTGATGGTGAAGGGGCAGGATTGGAGTCAGGGTTAGGATTGAGTTCCTGCCTGAAGTGGAGCAGTTCAAGTGTCTCGTTGTCTAGTTCTCAAGTATAGGAGGGGGAGATATGGATAAAGGATTTGTCTTCAGTAAGGGCATTGCTCTGATCTGTCTTGATGAAGAGAGAACTGAAAAGGCAAAGCTCTGAGTTTACTGGTCCGTCTACATTCCAACCCTAACATATGGTCATGAGACGTGGATCATGACCAAAAGAATGCTGGTTGTTTCAGTGCTTTCAGACATATTTCAGTCTCAACTTAGAGACAGGATCAAATTAGATTCTATTCCAGCAGAAGGAAGATGTTCCTGTTTTTTAGATTCAACTTGACATTTTACTAAATTTCTCTGGACTTCTTAGCTGAATGTTTGGAAAAAAATACCATAAGTTTTAGCATGCATAGGATGCATTGAACAAGTCTTCCTATATGTGTGAAAAGTCTGTTAATGTGTTACTTGTTGAATGAAGAGAAGATTTCATATTTAATTTGATCATGACATCATTTTGAACAAAAGTGTGAATCTGAGATGGTGGTTGTCTGATAAAACTATCGTCTGTTTTCACACAAACCTTCATTCTGCAGCCCGTTGGTCCAGACTCTAGATCCAGCTCTGCAGACGGATCAGTTCGCTGCAGGACGGATTCCGACAGGTGGTTTGTGACACCCTGCAGCAGATGTTCCTTCCCAGGGAAGCAGGTGCAAACACACGAACATACACACACTCATTCTTGTGAACATATGACCCATTCACATGGCTCCACACAAACACACATTTCTTGGGTTTTTGCTTTACGACATTTCTTATCAGAAAAGATTAAAAGGACCTGAAATGCTGATCATGCTTTTAAACTGAAAAAGATAAAAGTCAGTTTTAGAGCAAACAGTTGCTCACAAGCACTTTAAAACAAAACCATAACAAATAAAACCACTCACTACCACTTTAATTTATAGAATTTATAGAATTAATGTGCACAGTTAAACAAATACTCAGTGCTAACATGATGACACATTATGTATTAAAATGACTGCACCATGCAGCCAGTTCAAACTGATAATAAAATAAAGGTTTTGTGATGTAAACATACAACTTCCCATTTTTAATGAAAGCCACACATTCTCAGAATGTGCATCCTGCCTGTGAATGTGCAGACTTTTACCTCAATGACAATCTTGTTCAAATAAAAAACTGACCAAGACACTTAAACTGGATGAAGCGGTTATTATTGCCCTCCACTGAAAGATGAAAGATGTGTGAATGTAGAATTACAGACAGCAATAAATAATCAGATCAAACTTTTTAACAAGATAATCAGTAAAATATTTATTATTAAAATGTGGTGATAATAAAGGAGAAAAACAACCATGCTGGCTCTAGTTTTGTACAAAAAAATACTTGAGGGTAAATTAACTTAAGCACATTATCTGACCTGCTGCAGGGAACACTATGCAGCTCAAACAGATCTAAGAAAACCACCTACCTCCCTAGGATGCACACACAAACTAAAAGTGCCCTAGTGAAGACGGCTGCACTTTTAAAAAACAAACTTTATCCAAAAGTATGATAAACCTGTACCAATCTATACAAGCTGCCTTAATGGGAATAAATTCAGCTAAAAGTCTGAAACAGCAGCTACTACCTAAACACAACACGATACCAACAACAGTTCAGTCCCTCCAGGAAATCGTCATGTTTTTTTAATGCTGATGGTGTTGTTTGCTATTTTTATAACTTATTATTTTAATTAATTTAATGATCATAGCTGTTTTAGCATAGAGCAGATTTTATTTTATTTATTTTATTATTTATTTTATTTTATGGTATGGTATGGTACGGTACGGTACGGTACGGTACGATACGATACGGTATGGTACGATACGGTATGGTACGGTATGGTACGGTATGGTATGGTACGATACGGTACGGTACGGTACGATACGGTACGGTATGGTATGGTACGGTACGGTACGGTACGGTACGATATGGTACGGTACGGTACGGTACGGTATGGTATGGTATGGTATGGTACCATGTGGGAACCCTGGGTTCAATCGCTGGTCCATGCCATGTGTTGACGGATCTTTAGGTAAGACAGTGAACCCTCAGCTGCCTTCAGGTATCCTTTAACAAGCTAAATAGGACATTACTTGAATAAATAAAAGTCCCAAACCAGCATAAACAAGCCAAAACAAACTGCCTCATGTATCCATAACCATAAATCATGTCCCACCTTAGCTGTCTGTGATATTTGACCACCAGGCAATCCATTGTCTCTGGCTCACTGAAATGTGACTAAACATCCTCTGCCAGCTGTTTGAGACAGTTCCTCAGTATTTTTCCACGAGCAGTCTACAGAGCGCCTGTACTCTGGGTGCAGCCCGTCTCTGACACTCTGTCTTTTACTTGTTGTGATCGGTAAATGGTAAATGACTAGTATTTATAGAGCGCTTTCCATGAACAGTCATTCACCCACTCACACACACATTCACACACTGGTGGTGATAAACTACGTTGTAGTCTCAGCTGCCCTGGTGCACACTGACAGAGGCCAAGTCCCTCCAACCACCACCAGTAAACAAGGTGGGTGAAGTGTCTCCAAGGACACAACGACAATGTAACCCAGCCGGAGCTGGGATCGAACTGGCGACCCTCTGGCTGCCAGACTCTACCAACTGAGCTACACGCCGCCCCATGTTGGATCTAATGTTGTCAGTCTACTTTTTCTTTTACTCAGTTCCATTGGTTCTAAAATTTCATAAGAGGTGTCAATCATACAAACTGACCAGTGGGCCCTTGAGATAATCGCCTGCATAAACACCTCAGTGTGAGTGACAGCTCCTCCCACCATCAGCTGAGCAGACAGCTGGCTCTGCTCTTCTCCTGTTTTTACTGTTATTTTGTGCTTTCTATTCGGTTTCAAGTGTTTTTAATAATCTGAAAATATCTAAAACATTTAAAATGACTAATTCAGAGTTCACTTGGATTTGAAGCATCTTCAGTAGCTCTGTAAAACTTCCATACTTTATAGTTTTAGAATCACTTTTGGTCCAGATGATGGTGTTAAAGCCTGGCTCAGGTAGTCATAACAAAAGGAGAGACACACCATGTAAAAATATATCAAATATTATCCATTAAACCTGAACTAAAGCAAATGACCACGTTAAAAACAAAGCTCAGTTAACACACACATGTGGCAGGGAGCCTGTGTGGAGAGCAGAGACAGGCAGATGTTTGACAGAATGTGAGATTTATATTTGGAGGCTTCCCAGGTCCTCAGGTGATCCACAACCCAACCAGCTGCAGCAGGTCCTGATCAGACACAAGGAAACCCACAGGATCCTAACTGATGGTCAGAGGTTGGTTTAGGGTTCAACACAGAGATAGTCACTGTACAATCATGCTACAAATGTAAACATTGCATCATGCAAAGTTACGTTCACTCTGGTTAACACAGTCCATCTCCACTGCTTCAGTCCCTGTAAAAAAAAATTAAACGAGGACAAAGAAAAAAACAACATTAAAAAACCTATTGAATAAACATTGAAGCATCACAAATTATAGAAACTTTTAAACTTTCTACCAGGTTTATGATTCAGTGTCAACAAACTCTTATTTCATAGCACTTCTATACCAAATGGACACACAAGCTGCTAACTGGTATCTTCCATATGAGGGAGTCCAGTTAGTACAAATAGCTGGACTGGCCACAGATGACATACTGCCTCTAAAGGCAGGAGCATCATGTTTTATTTGTAACATCAGACCAAAAAAAACCGATGGGTTGAATTTTCTCAAACTTCTTGGCGAGTCAGAGCATGACAGAATGCCCCTGGTAGATTTATGTGTGGGTCACGGCGTGCTGCCATCAAAACTCCACACTGAGGTGTTGGCTTTGGCAAATGGTGCACCTTCTCCTCTGGCTTAGAAATCCAGACTTAAAGATTATTCAAGTTTCAACAAGTCAGCCATGACAGAACACAGACCAAATAAGAGGCATGCGTGTATGGATGCAAAATCGTCCCATATTAGATAATCCACTTGTTTCACTCTGGGTTAACCAAAAAAATGTAGTTTATTTAGTGGAAAATATTCTGGAAACTTGCCCAGTTTGGGCTGCTTGACAGAGATTTACATGTACACACAGGCTGCTGGGATCAGATGTTCTCACAGAGATGAATACAATGATAGTTACAAGACCAAAACCTGAAACTGAAATAAAGAAGCAGGAAAAATAGAACGGACGTGGTCACATGTTTTAGAATGGACTATCCCCTGATTGAACAGACCCAGAGCAGATGTAAACCTGTCACCCCCCCCCCCCCACACACACACACACACACACACACACACACACCAACCAGCCATAACAAAAAATATGTTTGCATGTTCAGAAGACAAAAATTAAGAAGGTCAGGAGACATAAAACTACTTGCTGGGGTCTCTAATGAGGAACAAAGACCAAACAGGTCTAAGCAAACTGCTCTGGTCAGATATGATACTGATGCATCACAAAAAATATTTGTTTTAACACAGAGAAACATTACTTAAACAGGAAAAACACAACACTGAATGTAAACATACATCAAAAAGAAAGATTTAAAACGCCTGCAATGCACAGTAGTGATGCTGCACTGAGATAATGCAACAGCTGAGTCAGAAAACAGGAGTTAATGAAGTGAGTACATTTTATTTTATAGTTAGCCACTTCAGCTACTCCTGCACTGACTTCATTTTGTAACGGCAGTCAATTAAAGTCAAGGTGTTTAATAAATGATCATGGATTTGAAAGTGTGAGGGCCAGTGATTTCCTTTATAACTGTCTTTAACTGAGTTCATGTGAAAACATGAACCTGCTGCAGGTAGAAGACACTCAGGTCTTTATATCAATGTGCAAAAAATTTAACTGCACGAATGGCAATAAACACCTGCATCCATGGAATTAACTACTGTAGTTCTCATTATTATGTGTAATCTTGTGCACATATTTTCACCTAAATTTAATTCCATACACCACTAGAGTTAAAGCTGCACTTGGCAGGTTGGTAAACAAGCTAGGTATCGCTAGCTATTTTACAGAAACACGTCTCAGAGCACTCACCCCTCCCATCGGGTATAATCTGTAGGCCAGCCTTCCCCCAGATACAGACATGGGACCGTACATTTCCACGATTACAATAGAGACCAAAACTCCAGCTGTTGAAATGTTCCCCCAGGTTTTTCCTCTTTCTACCTCCAAATGTTTTTAGGTTTCTGCTAGCAGAAAATGTGTTTTTCTTTTTCATATTTTTTCCTAAAATGACCAGCTGTTTCTGTCCTTCTCTCACTTCCAGGATGTTCTGCTGAAAAATGCGCCCAGGCAGATTAATGGTGGATCCAAGCAGTGCGGAAGTGCGGCGCTTCAGCGAGAGAGACAGCCGGATTGTCCAAGAGCTAACAGCTAGTGATTACTGACTATTTAAAACCACTCAGGTCTCAGAGGTCTAAAGCCATTTTTGTGAATGCTTAGTGATAAATCATTACAAGAGGTGTAAACTCATATCACACTGAGTTCTCTGGTTACTTTGCTATGTAATAATAAACTTTTGTCTAAAGGTTCATAAATCAACACTCAGATAAACTGCTATGAATTCTTTACAAAACATCTAGTTTCCCTCTGCGATTAATAAAGTATTTTTGATGGGTTGGTCAGTCAGTCGGTTGAAAGCAGGAATCTATTTAAGGTGCTTTCACACCAGAGCTTTTTGGTCCAGACCTGAGTCCAGAGTTCCCACTGATAGTCCACTTCATTCACTGACCTCTGATCTGGACCAAACAAGCAACCTTTGGAACTCCCTCCCCTTTAGTCTGCGTGTTGTTGTTGTTTTTTTCATTTGTTTCTTCAGTACAGGACTTTGTGATTTTATCAGGCACTTTACAAATACGGCCTTGATGACTCACTCCTGAAAACGCAGGTCTCGGTCCACTGACTCCTGAGCCCTGGTTCTGTCTGCTCTCAGCATGAAAACAAGCTCATATCCAGAGGACATGAAGTCACTTAAGCTCTAAATATTCATTGTAGACAAAACAAATCTAGCAGTGTGATTATTAACAAATGGACTCCAATCGGACAAGTGTAGCAGTGAGGAGGTGCACGGCAAGGGCGTAGGTTTGCTCATGACATAGGTGGGGACCAGGACGGGACACGCACGGGGTGGGGGTGGGTGGGTGCTGGGCTCGAGTGTTTGCCAAAAGAGGAAGTGCAGATTAAAGTGATCCATCCTGGTCTGGGGACTGGCCCAAAATCACCATCCCCAGTAAAATGCCCAATGGCCGGTTTTCATCCAGACCCAGAGCAGGGGTTGTTGGCGTAAGCGACCTGGCGTGCTCATGCCGGTTAGTCCAGACGCGTGTGCCTCCTTACGTTGGACACAGGTCCGTCTGCGGACTCCACACACAGCAGCACCGTGCCTGGTCCACTAGGCTGCACGTATTTTTTTTTTTTAATACTTTTTTTATTTGAGCTTAACAGTGTTACATCAAACAAAGGTACAATTGCTCAGTATCTTTTTTTTTTTTTTTTTTTAGACCCCTCTTCCTACCAACAAAATTCAACATTCTGACAGGCAAAGCTCTTATACACCCACCCGCCTCCCATCTGCACATAAATGCATGCATATACAACGATATTTTTAAAAAATAATAGTAATTACAAAAATGAAAAAATATATATATATATAATAAAAGAAAAAATTACACACACACACACATATAAATAAATAAATCAAGAGTATATATATAAATAAATAAAGAGCTACTCATAAACAACTGTTGTGGGCTTCCCGAAAAAATTCAAAAAAGGGCGCCAGACCTTGTCAAATCTATTTACTGCTCCCAGTGTGGTGGAACGAATTTTCTCTAAAATTAAAAAGTTCATCATGTCCCTGACCCAGCATGAGGGAGAGGGAGGAACATTGTCTCTCCATTTTAACAAAATAGCCCGGCGAGCCACCAGAGAAGAAAAGGCCAAAACTTCCCTTTTACTTTTTGATAAATCCTTATCAGGAGGTAAGCCAAAAACAGCAGTCAAAGGGTTTGGATCAATTTGATGGTTAACAATTTCTGAAATGTGTTGAAAGTATGATGTCCAAAATGTAGATAAACCAGGACAGGACCAGTACATATGTAGTAACGTTCCAGGGGCAGATCTACATTTATCACAGGTAGGATCAACCTCAGGATATATCCGAGCCAATTTAGTCTTAGACATGTGGATTCGATGGACTACTTTAAATTGTATGAGAGCATGTCTGGCGCATACAGATGATGAATGTATACCTTTAAGGACTGAGTCCCAAATATCCTCACTCAACTTAAATTCAAAATCTTGCTCCCAGGCCATCCTAATGGCATCTAAAGAAGGATTACGCATGTTAGTGATAAAGCAATAAAGTATTGACATGATACCTTTAGATATTGGATTACAAGAAAGGAGCGCATCCATCTGGTCACTTTGAGGTTTACGGGGGAATTCTGGTATCAGCTTCTGAATGTAATGTCTCACCTGCAAGTATCTAAAAAAATGTGTGCTAGGAATACCATATTCTTGGCTGAGTTGAGAAAAGGAGACAAAATTATTCTCTATAAACAAGTCCCCCAAACATTTTAAATTTTTGTTGTGCCAAATCTTAAATGCGTTATCGATCATTGAAGGGGAAAAGAAGTGATTAAAAGCGATCGGGCTTTTAAGTGAAACTTTTTGCAAGCCAAAATGCTTTCTAAACTGCAACCAAATCCTCAAGGAGTGTTTTACAATGGGATTTCTACAGAGGCTGTGTGCACACTGAGAGAGCTCAGCACTCAAAAGGGCTGATAACGAGATCTGCCTACAAGAGTGTATCTCCATGGATACCCAACTAGGGCGTGACAGGTCTAAATGAAAATATACCCAATATAATAAACAACGAATATTCGCCGCCCAGTAATAATACTGAAAGTTGGGTAACGCCATGCCCCCAGAATGTTTAGGATTCTGAAGAAATACCCTACGTAACCTAGGTGGCTTGCCTTTCCAGATGTAAGATGTAATAAGCGAGTTAAGCTTATTAAAGAAAGATTTTGGAATAAAAATGGGAAGACACTGGAAAAGGTACAGAAATTTTGGAAGAAGTGTCATTTTAATTGAATTTATCCTTCCGATGAGAGAGAGCGACAGAGGAGACCATTTTGACAAAATAATTTTAGCTTGATCTAACATACTGAGAAAGTTAGACCTAAATAGATGACCATATTCTCTTGTTACACAAATCCCAAGATACGTAAAGTGACTATTAACAACTTTAAAGGCAGAATCAATATTCAGTTTAAGGGCTTTATGATTTATTGGAAAAAGTTCGCTCTTGTTGAGATTGATTTTATATCCTGAAAATTGACTAAAGATTTCAAATAGCGAAAGAACCTCAGGAAGGGAGCTTGCTGGCTTTGAAACATAAAGAAGCAAATCATCTGCATAGAGAGAGATCCTGTGTTCCTTACCGTCTCTAAATATTCCCCTGATATTTTCATTATTGCGGATAGTTATTGCGAACGGTTCTATGGCCAAAGCAAAGAGTAGTGGACTCAAAGGGCAACCCTGCCGCGTCCCTCTATGAAGCTCAAAATATTGTGAAGTAAGGCCATTTGTCACCACTGAGGCCAAGGGTGATGTGTAGAGTAATTTAATCCACGAACAAATAGAGGGGCCGAACCCAAATGCTGTGAGAGTCCGAAAAAGATAATCCCACTCTACTCTGTCAAATGCCTTTTCTGCATCTACAGAAACTACATATTCAGGCTCATCAGGAGTAACGGAGTATAAAATATTAAATAATCTCCGTATATTATAAAAGGAGTGTCGGTGTTTTATAAACCCAGTTTGGTCAGGAGAAATGATAAATGGGATGACATGTTCTAACCGGCGGGCCAAGACTTTGGCAAGAACTTTAACGTCTGTATTTAGAAGTGAAATTGGTCTGTAAGAAGAACAGTCCAATGGGTCTTTGTCTTTTTTCAACAGTAGACAAATACATGCCTGATTAAATGTGGGAGGGAGTGCCCCTGAATTAAATGAATCTAAAAAAACTGAACATATAAGAGGAGTCAGTTCTGTGGAAAATTTCTTATAAAAATCTACAGGAAACCCATCTGGACCTGGGGATTTGCCTGGTTGCATAGACATTATTGCATCTATAATTTCTTTTTGTGTGATAGGAGTTTCCAGGTTAATTTTTATTTCTTCAGATAAAATTGGTATGTTTAGATTATGAAAGAAATGTTCCATTATATCACTATCTTTTATGCAATTTGAACGATATAATTCAGAATAAAATACCTTAAATTTGTCATTAATAAGTTTCTGGTCTGTTGAAATACTACCATTGTCTGTTTTTATACCTGGGATGAGTCGCTTAGCTCTCAAACCTTTTAGTTGGTTGGCCAAGAGTTTACCTGACTTTTCACCATGTTCGTAAAAACTGCTCCTGCTCCTAATGAGCTGACCCTCCACTAAGTGAGAGGTAAGAAGATTAAATTCAGTCTGAAGTTTTAAGCGTTCCTTATATAGATCAGGTGTTGGAAAGTGTGCATATTGTCTATCAATAATAAAAATCTGGTTAGCAATATCAGTTTGCCTCTGTTTAGAACACTTCTTTTTATAAGCCACAAATGATATAATTTCACCTCTAAGGTATGCTTTCATAGCTTCCCAAATAGTTTTACTTGACATACCTGGGGTTTCATTATTAGTTAGAAACAACTTGATATGATTTGAAACGTGTGACAAAAAAGTCTCGTCCAAGAGCAGCAACGGGTCCAGCCTCCATTGTCTTTTCCCTAGTGCGGCCTCTGAAACAGATAGACTTAAAACAAGTGGAGCGTGATCTGAAATGACAATGCTCTCATATCTACATGATTTAATATTTGGAATTAAAGAATTATCCAGAAAAACATAATCAATCCGAGAATAGGTGTGATGAACCTGGGAAAAGAAAGAATATTCTCTACCGGAGGGATAAAGGAAACGCCAAGCGTCGGCTAGGTTGAGCTCCGTTAAAAAAGATTTAATAAAGCTAGCTGATTTACTTAAAGTTATATGCTTTGAAGAAGAACGGTCCAACACTACATCTAGAACGCAATTGAAATCCCCTCCTAAAATGAGGGCGTGTGAATCAGAATTAGAAAGTCTGGAGAAAAAGTTATTAAAAAAACACACATCATCCGTATTTGGAGCGTACACATTGGCTAAAGTAATTAACCTATTGTCCAGTTTACCTGAAACAATAACAAACCGCCCGTTACTATCTGAGGTAATGTTAATAGGCTCAAAGGGTATGTTTCTGTCAATAAGAATGGTGGTACCTCTTGCCCTTCCACCAAAGTTAGATTGAAAAATCTGACCAGTCCACACCCTGCCCAACTTCCACTGGTCAGAGACACGCAAGTGGGTTTCCTGAAGAAATATGATCCCAGCGTTAAATTGCTTTAAGTGAGAAAAAACTTTGTTCCGTTTCACTGGGTGGTTTAATCCCTTGACATTCCAGCTGATGAAGTTAAAATCACCCTTCATCTATAAAACTTGTATAGAGGATATAACTGAGATGAGTAGCTTTTAAAAATAGATGGAAAGAAAAAAAACCAAACAAACCCTCCTCCCAAAAAATTAAATTAAATAGCAATAAATAAAAAAACACATAAAGAATATAAATGTACCCATGCTGCAGCATACAATGAGGCTCTAAGCCACAAATGCTCACCCTCCCACCCTGGGTGGGAGGGTGAGCATTATTATTGGTGGGGATGCACGTGGGGCTGCACGTATTATTGGTGGGGATGCAGTGCTATTTCTGCATCCTTGGATCAAATTATTATTGGGGAAAATTCAGTGATTGCTGTGTGGTGGGGACACGTCACCTCCATCCATGCCAAATCCACACCCATGGTGCAGGGGCTTGTGGACATGATCATAGGAGAATATACTGTACAGAAGTTTTTTGTGGTTACCAACAGAAGCAACCAAGCTTTTAAATGAATTAGTGATTAGATGTCATCACACAGACCTAATGGGTTGGTGGAAGTGATGTCACACCAAGGTCAAGAACAGCAATTTATTAAGGTCTGTCACTCTCCAGTCCATCACACACACACACACACACACACACACACACACACACACACACACACACACACACACACACACACAGACAAAAAGAGACCATTCACACCCTGAGTCATCAATTAATTCAACCTTTGGTCTCTGAGAGGAAGACTGAATATCTGGAGGAAACCCACACATGCATGGAGCGAAGATGCTAACTCCATGCAGAGAGGCTACAGCTGGACCTGCAGCCTCTGTGAAGCAACAGAGCTACCAACAGCACCACCATGCAGCCCAGCTGAAAACCTCTAAGCTTCCAGTCTCTAGCCACTTCAAAAGTCAGACATGTTTGCTATTAGAGCCTTACCTAAATATCACAAAAACTAACTTTAAATCCAGAAAATAAATCATGTTTCAAATTACCGTACAAACATCTATTACAAGAACAAGCTTAGGGAATTAAAACCTCTAAGAACATGTGATTTTAATTAACTGATAAAATGTCCAGTGACATTTCAGATGGACCGATGTGACTGTTTCATCAGAAAAGAAGCAGTGAGCATCTCAGTGGAAAGAAGAGCGATCTTTGAACTTGTGAGAACAAGAGAAGAATTCACTTTAGCTCTTTTTTGCAAAGCTATAAATCTGCTCAGTGTCCTCAGTTGTGTCTGCCAGTTATGATCAAATCTACCCTGAAAGCAAACAACTGATGATCACTGATTCATACAAGTAAAATGAAATCACTTCTGATCCATGAATTCAGTCTTTTAATCTGGTTCCTCGGTCCTCCTCCTTTCTTTAGCCCCTCATTACGTTGTTTCCCCTTCCTGACTCA
Organism: Callopanchax toddi; assembly: GCA_006937965.1. Taxonomy (NCBI): domain Eukaryota; kingdom Metazoa; phylum Chordata; class Actinopteri; order Cyprinodontiformes; family Nothobranchiidae; genus Callopanchax; species Callopanchax toddi. Next base: position 428,097 of record SSNR01000068.1, on the reverse strand, counting down.
TGAGCTACTGTTTTCTGAGTGTGTGTTTTCAGGAAGGATTTCATCGTGAAAACAATTGCTTTCACCTTCGCCCTCAGATTCTTCACACAATGTCGAGTACAGTGGCACACAAACAGGGCTGAGCGAGCTACCATGGAAACGTTTACAAGTCCCATCCTGAAGAATGCAAACACAACCGAGTCGGCTCCTATCTGACAAAAGAGTAAACTTTAGACAGTCTTGTTGCAGCTTGTCAGTTTGGTCTTACAGCTACAGATATGGTTTTCTCCATGTAGATGGAGAGCTAACAGCTCACAGGCTGCCACATTAAAAACACCTCGGTTTGTTTTTGTGGCATTAACAATAATTCTAAGTCTTTCTGGGAGTGGAGAAGTGATTGACCCTGAAGATCCCAACTGAATGCTGGATGTTTGATGCTTAACGCCAAAATCTGAAACACATAATCGTTGCTGTCAGGACAGGTGGGGGTGGGGGTGGGGGTGGGGTGTCTAAGTCAGAGACAGGCTGTAGGAAAACACAAATCCTCTGGCTGCATCAGAGACAAATCAGACAACTCGAGACCAACCTGTCATACACAAAGCGTCTGGAAGCAAAAGCTCTAGTAATCATCAGTGTTGTCAATGGCAACAAAACAAACACTAACTTTAGTTATACATTTCACGAGTATGATACTTTCACACCTTAAATTAAAGGGAGTTTCAGCCCTTTTTAGCGTGTTTGTGAGTAAAACGTTTGTTTTAGATGGAGTCCTAAACATGTACAGGTGGTACTACACTGCTGCAGGTGAGTTTTCACTCCTGTGAATAAACAATGTCAAATAACAGGCTTATACATCAACAGTGCATGGAGTGCTATTGGAGGTTGGAGACTGGAGCTGTTTAACGAAGCACCAACACTTTGATTGTGTCGTAAACTCAAACTATCATCAGTTCTGTCAGATATTAAAATTATTTCTTTAAACTACATGAATTATTCATGATGCCAGTGGGGAAGATAAAAACACATTTTGAAATAAAACTAAAACAAGTTAAATATTAAAATAAGTGTATTTTGAGACTCAGTCTAAGATAAAAAGATTTGATCATGAACAACGATTATACATTATTCCACAGAGGCATCATTTTATAGCTATCATTGCCTCAAATAAATAAAAACGTAACGTTTTCATTAAGTTTTTTTGCCGTGGAAGTTAAAGGGTTACAAATGATGTCAGCTTCTCTTTCCTCGTTGTTCTAGGTGATTTACTTTCTATTGTTGGACAAAACCAACACAGAAGAAACTCCATCTGACCTCAGCCTGCTGCTGCTCTCACCCCTGGTTCACACCTTCAGAAAATAAGTGTTTGATCACCTGACAGCTCCCCGACAAGACGACTCACACTCTCCACATACCACCAGGGAAGTGAAGCCTGCTCACACTTATCTGCCTCTCAGAAGTGAAATGTTGAAACAAGCATTCCAAGTGATGCATCATTCACCTCCTAAAACATGTGGAAAGATTCCTCATAATGCAGTAATCCAGGACCAGGTGTCACATTCTGATTTACTGTGGGCTGAAATAGTTTCACATCAAGTTACAGGTGATTCAGTTTGATGTTAGCAGGAAAAAAACGTTTTCTGAAAAATCTAAACTCAGTCTGAATAACTTTAAATTCTTCAGTAGAGTCTCATACCATCACTTGGACAATTTAACGTAACATACAAAAGATCAGACCATATGACATAATTCACCACCCAGCTCCTGATTCAGTCTATGGTCATCNTACTTTCTGAGCAAAAAAATACACTTACTATAGTGTAACGTACTTTCTGAGCAAAAAATACACTTACTATAGTGTGACGTACTTTCTGAGCAAAAAATACACTTGCTATAGTATGACGTACTTTCTGACAAAAAATACACTTGCTATAGTATGACGTACTTTCTGAGCAAAAAATACACTTACTACAGTGTGACGTACTTTCTGACCAAAAAATACACTTACTACAGTGTGACGTACTTTCTGAGCAAAAAATACACTTACTATAGTGTGACGTACTTTCTCAGCAAAAAATTACATTTACTACAGTGTGACGTACTTTCTGGGTAAAAAAATACACTTACTATAGTGTGACGTACTTTCTGACCAAAAAATACACTTACTACAGTGTGACGTACTTTCTGGGTAAAAAAATACACTTACTACAGTGTGACGTACTTTCTGACCAAAAAATACACTTACTACAGTGTGACGTATTTTCTGAGCAAAAAATACACTTACTATAGTGTGACGTACTTTCTGATCAAAAAATACACTTACTATAGTATGACGTACTTTCTGACAAAAAATACACTTTCTACAGTGTGACGTACTTTCTGAGCAAAAAATACACTTACTATAGTGTGACGTTCTTTCTGAGCAAAAAAATACACTTACTACAGTGTGACGTACTTTCTGGGTAAAAAAATACACTTACTACAGTGTGACATACTTTCTGACCCAAAAATACACTTATTACAGTGTGACGTACTTTCTGAGCAAAAAAATACACTTACTATAGTGTAACGTACTTTCTGAATAAAAAATACACTTACTACAGTGTGACGTACTTTCTGNGTCTTTGTCTTTTTTCAACAGTAGACAAATACATGCCTGATTAAATGTGGGAGGGAGTGCCCCTGAATTAAATGAATCTAAAAAAACTGAACATATAAGAGGAGTCAGTTCTGTGGAAAATTTCTTATAAAAATCTACAGGAAACCCATCTGGACCTGGGGATTTGCCTGGTTGCATAGACATTATTGCATCTATAATTTCTTTTTGTGTGATAGGAGTTTCCAGGTTAATTTTCATTTCTTCAGATAAAATTGGTATGTTTAGATTATGAAAGAAATGTTCCATTATATCACTATCTTTTATGCAATTTGAACGATATAATTCAGAATAAAATACCTTAAATTTGTCATTAATAAGTTTCTGGTCTGTTGAAATACTGCCATTGTCTGTTTTTATACCTGGGATGAGTCGCTTAGCTCTCAAACCTTTTAGTTGGTTGGCCAAGAGTTTACCTGACTTTTCACCATGTTCGTAAAAACTGCTCCTGCTCCTAATGAGCTGACCCTCCACTAAGTGAGAGGTAAGAAGATTAAATTCAGTCTGAAGTTTTAAGCGTTCCTTATATAGATCAGGTGTTGGAAAGTGTGCATATTGTCTATCAATAATAAAAATCTGGTTAGCAATATCAGTTTGCCTCTGTTTAGAACACTTCTTTTTATAAGCCACAAATGATATAATTTCACCTCTAAGGTATGCTTTCATAGCTTCCCAAATAGTTTTACTTGACATACCTGGGGTTTCATTATTAGTTAGAAACAACTTGATATGATTTGAAACGTGTGACAAAAAAGTCTCGTCCAAGAGCAGCAACGGGTCCAGCCTCCATTGTCTTTTCCCTAGTGCGGCCTCTGAAACAGATAGACTTAAAACAAGTGGAGCGTGATCTGAAATGACAATGCTCTCATATCTACATGATTTAATATTTGGAATTAAAGAATTATCCAGAAAAACATAATCAATCCGAGAATAGGTGTGATGAACCTGGGAAAAGAAAGAATATTCTCTACCGGAGGGATAAAGGAAACGCCAAGCGTCGGCTAGGTTGAGCTCCGTTAAAAAAGATTTAATAAAGCTAGCTGATTTACTTAAAGTTATATGCTTTGAAGAAGAACGGTCCAACACTACATCTAGAACGCAATTGAAATCCCCTCCTAAAATGAGGGCGTGTGAATCAGAATTAGAAAGTCTAGAGAAAAAGTTATTAAAAAAACACACATCATCCGTATTTGGAGCGTACACATTGGCTAAAGTAATTAACCTATTGTCCAGTTTACCTGAAACAATAACAAACCGCCCGTTACTATCTGAGGTAATGTTAATAGGCTCAAAGGGTATGTTTCTGTCAATAAGAATGGCGGTACCTCTTGCCCTTCCACCAAAGTTAGATTGAAAAATCTGACCAGTCCACACCCTGCCCAACTTCCACTGGTCAGAGACACGCAAGTGGGTTTCCTGAAGAAATATGATCCCAGCGTTAAATTGCTTTAAGTGAGAAAAAACTTTGTTCCGTTTCACTGGGTGGTTTAATCCCTTGACATTCCAGCTGATGAAGTTAAAATCACCCTTCATCTATAAAACTTGTATAGAGGATATAACTGAGATGAGTAGCTTTTAAAAATAGATGGAAAGAAAAAAAACCAAACAAACCCTCCTCCCAAAAAATTAAATTAAATAGCAATAAATAAAAAAACACATAAAGAATATAAATGTACCCATGCTGCAGCATACAATGAGGCTCTAAGCCACAAATGCTCACCCTCCCACCCATCCCCACTATATTCATTCCGGAAGCGCTTCTTAAGTTTGGTTTTATTTCCCGCCATACAGTGAACATAATAACCCTATAGAAAAAGGGGGGAAAAAAGGCACTTGGAAAAAAAAAAAAAAAAAAAAGAAAAATGATTTAAACATGAAGCCTCAAAACATGTGAAAAAGAAAAAAGATTAAATCTTGACACAAGGTACCCTTACTTAACCATAACATTCCACCTTTGACTTGGGCTTATTCTTTGAAAAGTCCATTCATAACTAAACACAACAACAAAAAACCAAAATCACTAAGCATCACAGTCAGATACGAAAGAGTACTCACAGCCCTAGAACAGTCCCTCTCGTTTTCCTTCTCATTATTTATTTGTCTTTTTTTTTAATCCCCCCTCCAACCTTAGTCATACGACCATTAGATTGTGATGGATCCGATCTATTATCCAAACTGTCAATGAAACGAGTTGCCTGAGAGACAGAAGGGAACCACTTCTTCTCGCCGTTCTGAAGGGTGATGCGCAATTTCGCCGGGAAGATGAGAGATGGACGAAATCCGTTCTTATAGAGCACGGCCATTACGTCCTTATATTCAGCCCTTTGCTTCAGAACCTCCGCGGCGTAGTCCTCGTAGATCCGGATCTTGTGTCCGTCATACTCCAACGAGTTGCCACGCTTACGTGCTTCCTTGATGACTAAATCCTTCACCTGGAAACGGTGAAAACGAACGATGACCGGGCGTGGACTACTTCCTGGAGCTGGTTTGGAAGCAAGGCTGCGGTGGGCTCTGTCTAATTCCGGAGCTGTCGGCAACACGTTCACACCAAAGATGTCAAGGAGGAGCTGAGAAAAAAACTCGGTGGGACGGTTACCTTCCACAGACTCAGGTAAACCAATAATGCGGATATTTTGTCGCCTGCTCCTTCCTTCCAAGTCAGAGAGTTTTGCTTTCAGCCACTTGTTGTCCTCCTGAAGCGAAGCGCATGTAGCCTCAACTTGTTCTAAGCGACTACTCACATCCTCTGCATTAGACTCAAGGTTGCAGATGCGTTGTCCCTGGCTTGAAACCACATCTCGAATCTGGTCTAGCTTCTGGTCAAGGGAAGCAAAAGATGATTTAAAGTCCGTGGCGAGCGCAGCTCTGTGCTGTTCCAGCATGTCAGAGAGTTGTTCTACTGTTATGCTAGCTGCGCTATCAGCATTCGCTGCGGTGTTTTCTGCCGGTAGCTCTTTTTTCGACTGCTTCCCCGCCTTAGACATATTTGTCTTGAAAATCCTTACTGCTTTAAATAAGGTTAAGGTCCGGTACCTTTGAGAATAGGAGTATAGGGTTCCAAAAGAGAAACAAAGAAAACTTTTGCGGGAGTGAGCAAGTGGTCAACCTACTCCATCTGCTGCCAACCCGGAAGCCCCCAAAGGAGGCTAATTCTGACCCAGCTGATCCATTGATTAGCTCACCGGTATTAGATAAAAAAAAAAAAAACTCGATTGTTGATCATCATTTTTGGGTCTGAAATATAAAAAACTTCTGGAGGACACCTTTTGGGATTATGAAAGGATGAGATGTGACAGCAGCACAAATGTAGATAATAACTAAGTATTTAAATAGTGCATTAAATAAATCTTTAGGAAACAACTTTTCCTTTAAGGTGTTCTTTGATTTGTTTGTTTCCTTGTTACTGAAGCACTCAGCCTTCCTCTCTGTGTCGCCTTTCATTTTCTTTTCACCCCGGGTCCTTCGGTACCTGTCAATTTCTTTTCTGCAGCATGACTCTTTAATCCACCTGAGTGCATAGAGGACAGTTTTGACATAAGAAGAGGAGATAGAGCCCTGAGGAGAGGACCAGTATCTCCAGAGCTCGGGGATAACCGGATTACTGCAGCCTTTTTGAGCTGCTGGCAGTTTTTTCTTATTACCCGTTTCCTGCTCATCTCTCCGGGGTTGAAACGTTGCCCTTTCTAATAAATCTCTCCAAATACTGGCAAGTAACCACAGCATGTGTTTCCAACTAAAACAACTGGACAAAAATATTGTCCTGAAGTTCCTCTGTGGTGATGAAGGCTCTGATAAGGTGGAGGTGATGATTGTGTCCATGAGGTGGTCCTGTCTGGACCCACAGCAAAATAGATAACAGCAAGGAGACAGATCAGCTGTCTGCCCCCTGCTGCCAGTCATTCCACCCTCTGTCTCCTGTTTCTGAAGACATCTTATCTCCATCATTGTCCACAACTGGTCATTCATTTAGCCTGTAAAGACGCTGGCGGTGTCTTTGACTGGGAGGTAAATGAAACAAAAGCCCCCCTCCTCATCAGAGCTCTGATATCAGAAGTTTATCTCTGCAACCAAAACTCACACTCATCATCTTCATCATGACCCCGTGAGGAAGTCAGTGAATATAGATGAATATTATCCCACTCTTGGCTCATTATTAAGAGACATCAGAGTTCAGATGAAATAACAAAACTAAGGTTTAGTCAGATCATTTATAATAATTAGAGTCACTGAACATGTCCTGAAATAAAACTTTATTGTTGGTTTTTTAGAGCATGGATAATTGTTCCCCTGTGATTAAACATAAGGCTTCACATAATAAAACCTTGTTATAAAGTTAACTTGATGCTAAATGTGAGACTTTATCAGGTCATCAGATTAAACAGATAATATCCAACACACAGCATTTTCACAATATGTTTCTCTTTAAAGTAGAGGTGAATTAATAATAACTGTTGTCCTGTAATATCATAGCTCTGAAACCCAACATGAGTTTATCTGGAGTTTTTCTCCAAATTGGGACAAATAATGAAAGTACTAAAGCTGCACTCTGCAGTTTGATAAACAATGTAGCTTTTAACGTTTTTTTTAAATGCCTCTTAACAACGTTCTAACATAGCTATAAACATATTGTTGTAATTGAAAAAAAAACAAACAAAAGAAATCAATAAAGTCCCGCAGTTCTCTAAAAACTTCAGCCAGTCCTATTGTTCAGACCGAACCTTAAGCCTCAGATATCAGTTTCATTTGTTATAAGAGACAAAAAGGTCAACTTAAACAAAACGGTTATAAAAAACTTTACAAATTAATCATCTCTATGCTTTTTTCTACATAGATAACTTCAATACTGTTTAAAAACTCTCAACTTTCAGGATTTTAACCCTTTAAATATCATTTTAATTACTTCTTTGTGGAAAAAAAAAACACAAAAACTGAGTTTAAAAAGCAAACAAAACTCGTTTCAGGTGGCTGTTTGTTTTATAAATCCTACAAATGTTAGAAAAATACCCAAAATATCAACTCTGATGCATTTTTAGTTTCTGCACAGCATCGGTTTTCAAACTACCCTCTTGAGGCATAAAGGACAAACATTTTCTTTTTCAGAAAACTAATAAAATAGTTCAGATTATTATAATTTTTGCTTTTTTGATTAAATGTGTCAACTACCTTTAGTTCTGATCAAATCAATCAAATAATTAATCAGTATTTTAACCTTTTAAGTGCCAGTTTGATTAAGTGATGCTAATACTTAACATGAAAAAAAGCAGAAAATGAGCTCTCTCTCATTGAATGATTTAGATCAGAGATGTGAACGATTTGATTAAACTGATGCTTCACAGGTGGCGACGGTGAGACTGGACGGGTCTGATACACAGCATGTGAAATGAAAGTTTATTCTCCTATCAACTTTATTTCAGGTATCTACAAATTCATTAGAAAAAATAAAAAAGTCCCACATTTGTACAGCATCGTATATGAACTACTGAGCTCTTTACATCAGTCAGTCAGTTATGCTGATGGCAGTGAGCTACACTGTAGACACAGAAGAGAAATAATAGACTCAGGCTCCATCAGACCCTCTGACCACCACCAGCAGGTGATGTGGGTGAAGTATTTTAACCCAAGGACACTAGTGACCCAGTCAGAGCGAAGTTCGAACCAGCAACCCTCCTGTTGGGAGACAAAGTGCTCAGAATATCCAGACCTAAAACCCAAAACACGTGGTTGGAAAAAGTGATGATTTATCCTGAAAGAATGGAGAGATCTAGAATGGATTGTCAATGGGAGAAAGTCCCGTCTGGATCTAGAAACGTTGTTATGTTAAAAATTGTCTCAGAAAAATTCAATGTGAATATGGTCAATAATTGTTAGGCCATTCATGTTAAACCTGTAAAGTACATTAGAAGGTTTTTATTATCTAACAGAAAATGAAAACTTTCACCTCTGTAACTGATATGAACCAAGACCTCCTTGAAACAAATTGTCATTAAATTCACTCAGATGAGAAAAAACTGAGCAGGACAGACTCACAGGTCTGGAGGGCCTCTTCTGTTTGGCCTCGGGCCCCAAAATGACTACATCCGCCTCTGCCTGGTCACGCTTTCTTTTTATTAAAGGGATCACGGAGCCTCTGTCCTCCTCATTGGCGCGGCCCAGTGAGGAGATGAGTGGATGACATGCTCCGTAATCCATAACAAGCTCTGCGTGGATCCACTTCATCCATCCTTCCAGGCTTCGTGTAGTCTCAGTCCCACTGAAATGCTCCAGTCACTCTGGACTTGTCCTCTCTCTCATCTCCTCCATCCCAGAGCGCATCTTGGAGACTTCTATAGCCACTTTTACGCACAAGAGGAGCATGAGTCTCCTCAAGGACTAAGTTACTCCGGGGGACTTTTTGAAATTAAATTGTTTGTTGTTTTTTTATATTTATGGCAAAACCTTTAGATCACATCAAGAGACCCATGAACGCCTTCATGGTTTGGTCCAGGGGCCAGAGGAGGAAAATGGCCCGGGACAATCCAAAGATGCACAACTCAGAGATCAGTAAGAGGCTCGGCGCAGACTGGAAGATGCTCTCTGACTCTGACAAGCGGCCGTTCATCGACGAGGCCAAGAGGCTGCGGGCTCAGCACATGAAGGAGCACCCGGACTACAAGTACCGACCCCGGCGCAAACCCAGAAGCCCCCCCAAGAGGGACCGTTTGGTGTTCCCGCTGCCGTCTTTACTCGGAGAGGCGGCGGAGCACCTGAAGGGGTTTCCCCTGGACTCCCTCCTCCTCCCGGGGGACAAACCCAGACCTCTCCTCGCCCCCACCTCCTCCTCCTCGTCCTTCTCTCTCTTGGAGACGCAGTTCAGCACCGGAGCTGTCCAGAGGATAGCGGACGCGCCGCACGCGCTGCCCTACGGCGCGCACACCTTTGGATACCAGACTGCAGGGTTCGGGGGGCCGGCTTGTCCCGGACACCAGCCGGGATACGTGGTACCGTGCAGCTGCAGCGCCTGGTCCGCTGCGCCCCTCCAGCCTCAGGTGGCCTACATCCTGCTGCCCGGGGGGGTGAAGGGCGGCCTGGACTCATAGCCTCACCAGGAGGAGGGTCAGGGACCACAGGGAGAAAAACTAAACACCAAGAGAAGAGAAAAGAAGCTTAAAGTGAAGATAAGTTTAGGAACTCTTTTACAATAAAATAAAGTTCAAACTGACTGAAATAAAGTGAGCTATGCAGCCATAACATGATGATGAAAATGATCGGAAACTGATTCTGTTCTGGCTGAGGACCCAACCTCCACCCTGAAGAACAAACAAAGACTCCAACTGTCTGAGATGTCTTTAAATAAAGGAACCAAATCACTGATCAACAGTAACAACCACCAAGTGGTGGCGCTAGTGAGGAAAGCTCCTCTTTCCCTTTTTAATTCAACTAAAATTCCTCCCTTCATAGTTCAGACTTTTTAACAGACTCAGCTGTTTTAAAGAGCATATATTAAGTTCTTTTTTTTTTATTATTCTGATAAAACTCTGTCCAAAAATACTATTTGAAATGTTTATTGAGGGTATTTTGTTTTACAATACATTTTTTTAAACCATTTTTCTAGTCCAAAGTGCCCCTTTTTGCAAAGCTTCTAAAAACGCTTTTTTTTTCATATGTGGACCTGTGACGTCAGCTAAGGGAGCTCCTAGCTAGGTGGGGCTGCTTACAGTGTTGTCAGATGTAGATAAATAAAGTATTTGTAGGATAATTTAACATTCTGTACGATCAATAATCCCATAAATCTGATCATTTGAGCCCTTTGTTGTGTGGAGTTTGTGTAACAGATGCTTGTTTTAATCATTGTGTTAGATTTTTTAAAGCTAAACTACTTTAACATCTCAGACTGGCACCGCTCTAGTCTGCCAGCTGCCTGCTCGCTGTCGGCCATGAGTTGTTAGTTTTAGGTTAGAGCGCTCTTTAATCGAGTCGGTGTGTATTCATTTTAATAAAAAATGCTAAATTATATTTATTATGTTTGTGAATGCCAATCGCCAGTCTGTCAGGACACTGAGTCAACAACGGGACGGCTTCCTTACCGGTACGGTGACTTCTGTTTGGAGACGAAAAACCCCGGTGGTCCTGGTCTAGTCCAGGACTGGATGTGATGGAGTCCCACTTACCGACGAAAAACATTCAGTGTGACTCTAAACAGGCGCCGTTACTTCGATCCATTCACCTGAACCGCTGTTAGCACACAGCAGCTAACAGGAGCTAACGGGGAGACTTGAGTCTCGTTTCCATGCCAGGTTTGGTACGGTTCGTGGTGGGTCGTAATCCGGTACCGGTCCGCGATTTCATGAGAGCATTTCCTTCAGGTGTCTGACCCTCACCTGGCTGGCGGGGTACAGTAAATCCATGCCGCGATGCTCTCCAGAGGAGCTTCCCGTTTCCAGCGGGGCTACCAAGAGGGTCTTCACGGCGGGGGTTCCAGCCTGACCCGACACTGTTTCGGTCAGCCTCGAACCGTTTAACTGCATCCTGTGAAACTTTTTATAAACTCTTTCATTTCTTAACAATCCACCTGAACGCAGCTCAATGTTTGGAGCTCTGATGATCAAAACCTGGTGCTAAACGCTGGTATTTTATCCAGACCCGAGTGAGGAGGTGGGTCACGGTCTACAGCTGGTCCGACAGGGTACAGCCTTACAGGACTGATTGTTTTTATCTTTTTTTTTTTTTTAATCTTAATAACTGCTCACTATAGTAATAAAGTAATAAAATAACGGCACTCTGGGGGTTTGTTTTGCTCGTCACAAGTAGTGATAAGTGGATCAGTTTTCTATATAGAGAACGAACGGTCTCCCTGAACTGTCGTCACTTCCGGTTTGGTGAAAAAATTGACAATTCTCACAAAAACGAATCCAAGAGCCTAAATAAGCTGAATTTGTGTAAATTTTTATTCAGAAAAAGTTTCTATTATATTTCTCTAAACATTTGTTTAAGGGAGTGTCTAACTTAAAATATGCTCTTTAACATGAAGTAAAAGTCCACATACTTCAAAAAGACTCTAAATACGTAGCCCTACTCATAGCTGTCTGTCAGTGTCATGCAAAATACATGCTAGATTATAAAGGATTCAAATACACATAAAAAACTTCCATCTGATGACATCATCAATAGGTAAATATGTGAAAACATCCTCTGCACTGCTTCAGCCTGAGGTGAAACTCCTACTTCCTACTGGAGAACTGGTGAGATACTGGTGAGGTTTATTCTGAGAGTCTGGTCCACTCTGAGGTCACCTCGCTGAGGGTTTTGTCCTCAGGATGAGGTTTGTCTCAGACTCTGCAGGTCTTGGTGTCAAACAGCAGGGTGTTACCTGCACCTGCTGTTCAGAATAAATGATCCTCTCAGTCATCGGCCTGGAAAATCCTGTGATCGGGTCATGACCCACCAGACAACTCCTAACAGACTCAAAGTGTCGATTTCCACTGACACAAGAAACTTGAGGTCAGATTAAATATTCAGACATTGTTGTTCTTACACCTGAAATGCTGTCAACACCTGTCTTATTATATTATTGTGATTATTTTTATTGTTGTTGTATTTTTTTTGTTAGGAAACATTTTTCAGCTAATCTCAATTCTATTCAGTTTATTTCTATAGATCCAAATTCTTCTTACTGAATCCAGTTCATATCAAAACAGATTGAATCCAATCGTATGCCGTTGTTTTAGTCCAGATTATAAAATGTTAAATGTTCAGTCAGATGATTCACTATGAGAGCTGCTTGATTTGGTTTATCAGGTGATTGTTTTAAATAAATGCTGTTTTTACAGAATATCAGTGTTTTTTTAACACAACCCATTGATCTTCTTTGATAAAGATTGTATTTATTCAACAGTGTCCATGACACATGAGCAGCATCTAAAACAGTCAGATAGCCAGTCTGCTGTATTTTGATGTGTTTGTTTTAGTGGTCATATTGTTGAGTTTTAGTTTTTTAGCATCATCTTGAAGCACTTTCCTCTCCACATAAACGGATCCAGAAGATAAAGATCTTTCCCCTGACTGTCTCTGACCCTGGTCACACACAGACCAAGTCACTCACAGATAGAGAATTATAGATGAGATGAAACTATTCTACAAACACTTTTGACTTTAGTGGTTCCAAAATAACCATTATTTCTTTTAGATGTGATCAATAATGTTCTGTTTCAACCCTTTATGGGGCAAATGACTAAATTGGATGAATGGATTTTTAAAAAATGAATAAAATCAGAAATTTAAAATGTTTTAAAAAACTAAACTAAAACTCTAAAAGTTTAAATTAGTTTGTACTTTAAAAACTATACTTTAAAATTAAAGTAGAGACAAGACATTGAAAAAGTGCAAGTACTTAAAAAATTAAAACAAACACCTACAATAAAATCAATAAAAGGGAAAGTGACATTTCAAAGTGAAAAATTGCAAACATTTGAATTTAAAGATATATATTTAAAAAACAACTCAAATTTAAATGTTAAAAAGTGCAAATGTGTAAAAAGTAAATACCTATTCAAAAACTTAAAATAGAAAAAAATCAATCTCTAAGTTAAAAAGTACAAAAAAAAAGTTATAAGTTGAATAAAAAACTAAATAAAATATTTAGAAAAACGTAAATGTAAAGGTAATAATCACAAATATTGAATAAGGAAACCAAATAACTAAATAGAAATAAGAAAATTTAAAATAAAAAAACCATCATAATTCCCTGTGTTTCAGTCAAATGTTAATAAGCCTTCTTATTTCAGGTTGTTAAATCATTAAATATTACTGTTTGAGTTCAAACATTATATTTAATGTTCAACTGTTTCTTCCTCAGTAACCGTTTTATTCTCAATCCAAAACATCCCTGCTACTAACTCTGTTGTTAGGAGCACACCAGCCTTCTAATTGATTGGGTTTCTGCACTGATCAAATCAGAACACGGTCAACGGAACAAGAGCTTGTTTTTTGTTCAGAGAATACCAGTTGAAAAGGGGAAGATAAGCAGGGATTTCATGCATCCAGTCACAGGATTTAACTTTTTTTTCATGCATCCAATGCCAAAATTCCACATATTTTCTTGTAAGATGTTCTTATTACATGTAGCAGGCAGGAGACGCTCTGACCTGCTGGTTGCAGATAAAACCCTGCAAAACCATGTGTTTGTAAAGAAAGGTGGGACATATTCAGCTAGCTGCAAGATGTGACCATATCCTACAAACTCTCATTCTAACAACACATACATAGATTCATGTGTACTGATCTTCAGCTAAAAGATGAATGACATCCACCTTGCAACAAATTCAGTAGTCATGTTTGGTCCTTTAAGAGGGCATAATTCATGTTTTCATATAACTATATGCATCATAAGTGAATCAACAGATATAAACCTCCCAAAATATTAGTCCTTTGAAAATTCTTATTTTTCATTAAAAACACACTAAAAATAGTCTGAATAGGAAGTAGGCTATAATAAACGCATGGGATATGCAAATATTAGAGTAAAGAAATAGGTTTTTAAACTATTTCTTTCAAATCTGCCTACGTAGATTAAAAAACTTTGGAAACTGTCAAGATTTTACAAAATGTTTCCATTTAAAATACAGCTGTCACAACTGTGTTGTGTAGGACACTGGTGCAGGCAAGCCACAGGCACAGAAGGAGGCAGATAAACAAAAAAGGTTTAATTCAAAGCAGAACAGGACTAAACAGAGAGCGATACCTAGAGGACAGCAGTACAATCAGAGGACTGGAAATGAAAAGACAAGGGAGCTTAAATACATGAGGGAGCTAATGAGGGGAACAAGACACACCTGTGGAGGATTAGTGCAGGGAGACAGGAGAGGGAACACAGGGAGATACAATGGGGACAAAACTGGCAGAACTGAACACAAAGGGGGCAGAACATGACAACAGCAAAGTGATCAGAAAGTTAAGTGTTGTTTTATTAATGATAGAATGTTGTTGCCTTTCATCTGCTAAAGAGCAAATTGCAGGTTTTTTTTATTTAGATAAATGCTGTCCAAAAATACTATTTGAAACGTTTATTGAGGATATTTTGACTTACAATACATTTTTAAAAACCATGTTCTAGTCAAAAGTGTCCCTTTTCAGCAAAGCTTCTAAAAAGGCTTTATTTAAAAATCTCCAGCTGTGACGTAACTCAAGGGGGTTTTACAGCTAGGTGTCGCTGCAGCATGTTGCAGAATGTATGATAATTATTGTCTTTGTAGGGTACCGGATTGGCCTGAATACAGGATGACCCCGATTATAAGACGACCCCCCCTTTACAAGACTAATCTTTAGAAAAAAAGACTAAATTCACTTTTTAAAGAAACAATTTTTATTAAAATTTTGAGAAAATAATTTCAATAATACAAATATGAATTACAGACTGCTTTAATATTTGCTTATTAACAGGGGTGCACACAACTAGTCACCCAGTCCACCACACTGATCTCTCTGCCCAACACACCTTTGCTGACAGGAGCTTTCACGGTCAGATTGTGCAACTTCACGATCATCAGACACTGATGAACTTCACATCCAGTTGTGGTGCTGTGATGGAGTTTTCATGTAGGGGAAGCTTGTTTACACACACACACACACACACACACACTGTTGCGCCAAAATGCACAGACACACACAAACCGGCTGCTGCACCATTAGGCACACACACACACGCACACACACACACACACACACACATACACACGCTGCTGCGCCAAAATGCACAGACACACACACACTGCTGCACCATTACGCACAGACACACAAACCCGCTGCGTGTGTGTGAGGGAGGGAGGGGGGGGGGGCTGCATATAAAGATACGTGAGATGGATGAGGTTCTGAGGGAGAATGCGTGTGTGAACCGAGAGTCTGCTCGCTGAAAGCACCTGCTGGGTCTGGAAATGGACCTGCTGTTGTGGACTGGCCATCTGGCATCCTCAGTGGACCTGGAACTTTGAGCTGGACCTGGAACTTTGAGCTGGACCTGGAACTTTGAGCTGGACCTGGAACTTTGAGCTGGACCTGACCCCAGGAATCGCTCTGTACACTGGTCTCCTACAGCTTTTGTTTGATAGTGTACAATAGATTATAATAGATATCACACAAATCCTTAAAATGTATCTGACTTGGCTAACAAAGTGTTATTTTTTCAAATATAACAAATAAATTAAAATTAATGCAATAGCTGACACTTTGCATAACTATATTACTTAATGCATAAACGTGTTGATAATTGGCCATTTCTAAGTAATTATAGGCTTTACAACACCATTATTAAATTATTCACATTTATTATAATTCATTGCTTCTCTTCTAAAATGGATCAATTTCACAGTCTGATCTTGATGGTTCTCAGTGGCATTCAGTTAGTTTTCTGTGTTGCAGTGCTGCCATCTAGTGATACATGCTAAACATTACAGTCTTTTTTAATAAATTGAAGGATTGTAAAATCAGTCAGACCAGAGTTCTCAGTTTAATAGAGAGAAAAGACCACTCAGCTCTACAGGTCCAGGCTAGTAACCATTAACAGGAAAATAAAGTTGTTTCTATTGGGTTCTGCTGTGAGATGAAGTCTGTTTGACCAACGTTTACATGTTCCTATTTAAAGAACCCTGAGTTGGTCGGCATTTCCAACATAACTTCAGTGCTTCAGTGCTAAAGAAATGTTTAGAGGAACGACAGAAGGATTTGAATGAATAAATGACAAGCTGCTGTGCTCAGGCTGACCAGTTCTCACTCATGTCTGCTCCCGTTGAGACTTGATCATCTTTAAAGAAAAAGCTGATGATTCATGAACATCCTGAATTCCAGTTGCTGGACGGAGCTGGAAGGTCTGGCATCTGTTAGCTCTTTATCAAATCAAATCAAAATACTTCATTGATTCAAGAAGGAAAATCAGATGCCTTAGTCATCAGAGGCCAGCTCCAGGACCCTCTGATCCTACATAGATCATCTAGATGAAGTCTTTCATCCTCCACTGGGTGGATCAGAGATGGACCAGAGACTGAGTCCAGAGGCCTGGTGGACCACTTTGTGGGATGGTGGAACCATCATCTCATCTTCAATGTCAACAAATCAAAGCAGATGATAGTGGATTCTGGTAACTAGAAGAAACTTTGATGGGTCTAGATGGGTTAAGAGACGATTCAGTGTCTTTATGTCTGACCTGATGTGAACAATGTCCAGAACTGTTCTGTAAAGTCACTGATTGATCTGAAACATCACCTGTGAGACAGAAGGGCGGCATTAGCTCAGTTGGGAGAGTGGCCGGTCTGGTAACTGGAGGGTCACCGGCTCGATCCCCAGCCCTGGCTGGGTTAGATTGTCATTGTGTCCTTGGGCAAGACACTTCACCCACCTTGCCCGTGTGAATGTGAGTGTGACTGCGTGTGAATGTTGGTGGAGGTCAGAAGGGCCGATGGCGCAGAATGGCAGCCTCGCCTCTGTCAGTCTGCCCCAGGGGAGCTGTGACTACAGACATCTGTCGTAGTTTACCACCACCGGTGAGAATGACTGTGTGCATGAATAATGCAACTCTGTAAAGTGTCTTTGAGTGACCTAGAAAAGCACTATATAAAACTGATGCATTATTATTATTATTAGAAGCTCACATGAAAACAGACTCAATTTCAAACATTTTCAAGCACTTCATTCAAAATTAAAGCTCCTTCAAAACCTTGAAATTATGACATTAAAATTCAAGCGTTTTCAAGGACATCAGGACCTGTGAGAACCCTGAAGTCACCCCAGAACAACCTGATCTGCTAAACCTTTAGGTTGGATCAAACCTTCTTGAACTGTCAGCTTGTCTCACATGACATATGTATTTTATTCACTACTGTTATATATTTGATTTACTACTTTATGTATTTTATTCACTACTGTTATATATTTGATTTACTACTTTATGTATTTTATTCACTACTGTTATATATTTGATTTACTACTTTATGTATTTTATTCACTACTGTTATATATTTGATTTACTACTTTATGTATTTTATTCACTACTGTTATATATTAGATTTACTACTTTATGTATTTTATTCACTACTGTTATATATTTGATTTACTACTACATGTATTTTATTCACTACTGTTATATATTTGATTTACTACTTTATGTATTTTATTCACTACTGTTATATATTTGATTTACTACTTTATGTATTTTATTCACTACTGTTATATATTTGATTTACTACTTTATGTATTTTATTCACTACTGTTATATATTTGATTTACTACTTTATGTATTTTATTCACTACTGTTATATATTTGATTTACTACTTTATGTATTTTATTCACTACAGTTATATATTTGATTTACTACTTTATGTATTTTATTCACTACTGTTATATATTAGATTTACTACTTTATGTATTTTATTCACTACTGTTATATATTTGACTTAC
The DNA here is from genome assembly GCA_006937965.1 of Callopanchax toddi. NCBI lineage: Eukaryota > Metazoa > Chordata > Actinopteri > Cyprinodontiformes > Nothobranchiidae > Callopanchax > Callopanchax toddi. The sequence continues at coordinate 410,044 of SSNR01000068.1, read as the reverse complement.
TACTTTATGTATTTTATTCACTACTGTTATATATTAGATTTACTACGTTATGTATTTTATTCACTACTGTTATATATTTGATTTACTACTTTATGTATTTTATTCACTACTGTTATATATTTGATTTACTACTTTATGTATTTTATTCACTACTGTTATTTATTAGATTTAAAACTTTATGTATTTTATTCACTACTGTTATATATTAGATTTACTACGTTATGTATTTTATTCACTACTGTTATATATTTGATTTACTACTTTATGTATTTTATTCACTACTGTTATATATTTGATTTACTACTATATGTATTTTATTCACTACTGTTATATAATAGATTTACTACTTTATGTATTTTATTCACTACTGTTATATATTAGATTTACAACAATATGTATTTTATTCACTACTGTTATATATTTGATTTACTACTATATGTATTTTATTCACTACTGTTATATATTTGATTTACTACTTTATGTATTTTATTCACTACTGTTATATATTTGATTTACTACTATATGTATTTAATTCACTACTGTTATATAATAGATTTACTACTTTATGTATTTTATTCACTACTGTTATATATTTGATTTACAAATTTATGTATTTTATTCACTACTGTTATATATTTGATTTACTACTTTATGTATTTTATTCACTACTGTTATATATTTGATTTACTACTTTATGTATTTTATTCACTACTGTTATATATTTGATTTACTACTATATGTATTTTATTCACTACTGTTATATAATAGATGTACTACTTTATGTATTTTATTCACTACTGTTATATATTTGATTTACTACTTTATGTATTTTATTCACTACTGTTATATATTTGATTTACTACTTTATGTATTTTATTCACTACTGTTATATATTTGATTTACTACTTTATGTATTTTATTCACTACTGTTATATATTTGATTTACTACTTTATGTATTTTATTCACTACTGTTATATATTTGATTTACTACTTTATGTATTTTATTCACTACTGTTATATATTTGATTTACTACTTTATGTATTTTATTCACTACTGTTATATATTTGATTTACTACTTTATGT
>SSNR01000068.1:336786-385623 GCA_006937965.1 Callopanchax toddi | reverse complement strand
TTTGTCCGATTTAGACAGGTTATATATCAAAACGTTGAGATTTTTGTCCTCTTTCAACAGAACTCCTTGATTTTCTGACTCCTTAATGTCTTTCTGTGTTTGACCTACATTCATTAAACTGTCTTTAAACTCTTTAGCCTCGCTTAAGTTCAGCTTTTTAGATATTTTTAGAGGTTTTAACAATTTCTTTAAGCTAAATTCAACATATTTCAGCTAATTCAAAGAAGTACAATACAAAATTAAGATATTTTAAGGCTTTCAACTCAAATTAAACTACTTTCAACCTCCTTATATTTTAACTAATATTCTACCATTCTGCTTGACCTTAAAGTCTTTCTTACACTGTACTGTTTAGCTAATCTTATAATATTTATTCTACTATATTTTTACCTTTTCTGCTGGTGTAAACTTTTTTGCAAGTTATTGCCTTTTGCTATTTTCTTCATTTGCTAACCATTTGAGTGTTTAAGCAGTCTTTTCATCTAAATTGCACTTTTTCAGCAAATGTGTACAATAATTTCAACAATTCAGGTATTTTCAAAAAATTTGTTCAAGTTGAACAACTTTAAGCTACATTAAACTTAAACAAATCTAAATTGTCAGCAAATATTTAAAGTTTAGCTAAATTTCCACTCATTTGAGCTTCTTTCAGCTGGTTTTGGACAATTTCTGCTGTCTCATTCAGCTTTCAGCATTCCAACTTTGCTTTTTCGCAGGAAAAGCATCTTTTCTAGTTTAGAATAAAGACTCATCGGTCTGGTTTCAGAGACAACAACAGCTTTAAATTAGCAACAACTTCTAATTAATATATAAATCAATATAATTAAGGGTGGGTGTGTGCCTGGCTGTTTGTCCTGTTTGTCTCTGTGATGGACTGGGGACCTGTCCAGGGTGTCCCCCGCCTCTCGCCCCTTGACCGCTGGAGATAAGCGCCAGCTCCCCCGCAACCCTCTGTGGAGGATGAAGCAGGTATAGAAAGGATGGATCATATAATTAATATATATAAATCATATAATTAATATTTCAATCATATTAATATGTTACAAACATTTTTTTCTGTATGCTGATATAACTTTGAACTGACAAACTTTAAATATAGATAAAAGCAATGATGCAGAAAACCTTTAAATGTTTATTCATTTATTAGATGTTTTATTTGGATAAAACCATCTAAATAATAATAATAAACATAAGCGACTTAACTCACCTATCAGGCATACATGTTGTGATCTGTGGGGGAAACTGGATTACTCAGAGGAAACCCACACATCCCACATAGCAAAATAGGTCTGGCCCGGATCTGGCCCTGTGGTATGTGGCCCGGCACTAACATCTGGCCCGCATACCACAATGAATGACGGCCCTGTATTGGCCCAGAGGTCGTTTACCAGAGGTGGCCCAGATGTGGGCCAATAAAGGGCCAGATCTGGGATGGTCCAATCTAAGCTGGATGAACCAAACCACAACTGGGCCAGATCCGGCATGCCATCAGATAAACAGTGCCATGATTGCCAGCTCTGGCCCAGATCTGGTTGACAGACCGCTTGTCATGCCAGAAGTCAGCCAGATATGCCGGCTCAATGCCGAATCTGGCCCAGACCCATCTGCTATCAGGGATGCACGGAGAGGACGTGCTAACTCCACAGAGAAAGGCCACAGCTGGGATTTGAACCTGTGACCTCCTTGCTGCAGGGCAACTGTGCTAAACCCTGCTCCACCATGCAGCCCGGGATACAGGAAAGTCTTATATTGGGTTTTAATATAATATTGATTCCTTTATTGTTCCCATAGGGAACTATTTCTCTGCAGTTGACCCATCCCTGAGGAGCAGTGGGTTGCATCAGGACAGCACCACTTTGAGGTTCAGCATCTTTGTCCAAGGATACTTCAGCCCTTGGTCTCAGGGATTGAACCGCTCACCTTCTGACAACCGTCCGTACCTGTTGAGTCTGTGTTTATATTTAAGGTCTGCAATAAGGACTTTGTAGAAATAATAGTTTAATGAAATAATTCATAATCATAGAAGTAAATAAACCCTCATCTGATTCATATGTTCATCTTCTGTCCACATTTTGAGGTGTGTAGGACCCAAGTGAAGGCAAGCAGCATCAGACGGAGGTAGATTAGAGGGAAGAGGAGGAAATAATGGGAGGAACACAGGAGGGTGACCAAATACCAGGAGAATCTGGCAGGGAGTGAAGGAACCGAAGAACACAAAGGGTGCAGAACGTGTTTACGTTTTAACAGACTGTTTGTCAGTGTCATCACTCAGAGCCACGTTCAGGAATAGAATCATAAAGTGTTGGTTATTTAGAGTAAATAAAGAATTTATTAACAGGTGTGAAAAACTTTAACCTGTTAAAACCTGCAGGACCAGATTTATATAAACACACGCCTGACCTGCTTCATCCAGGAGAAACTTCCTGCCCTGACCTTTCAGAATAAAACACCTCTGGCTTCCTGTAAATCAGCTGATTTGTGTGAACTAACAGTTGATCTGAGAGCTGTTTTGAGGTTAAATTTGGATCCAATCAGAATTTGATTTGTGGGACTTCAAGCTTCCATAAAACAATACTTCTTTTATATTGTCTGATGGTGTAAATGTTTATTACTGCTGGGGCAAAGTGCTCCTGTTAACCTTTAATCTATTATTTTAACTCACTGTAGTTTTAGCTTGCTGACTGTATTGTTCTGATGATGTTGTTTATATAAAGACAACCAGCTAGAATAAACTCTGTAGCTCATCAGTCGTGATGGTGTGGTGGACATTCATCAAACAGCAGCCTGTTCACTAAAGCAGAGTTCACACACCAACCTCTGCTGACAGAGCTGCTCAAACCACCACCTCTTTTCTCACTTTGAGGAGTTTGATATTAAAAGAAGAATGAGGAGCTCCCAGAGGTCTGGGTCCACTAACGGAACATTTCATTTTTATTTACACAAAACAGACAAACTAACAAAAATATAACAAATAGTAATTTGACTTTTGATCAGGACGGACTGAGGGACCCAAAGTTGTACAAGAAGATCTCCCTCAACCACCATGACACCAGCATGACACCAGCATGACACCACCATGACACCACCATGACACCACCATGACACCACCATGACACCACCATGACACCAGCATGACACCACCATGACACCACCATGACAACACCATGACAACACCATGACACCACCATGACACCACCATGACACCACCATGACAACACCATGACACCACCATGACAACACCATGACACCACCATGACAACACCATGACACCACCATAACACCAGCATGACACCAGCATGACACCACCATGACACCACCATGACACCACCATTACACCACCATGACACCACCATGACACCAGCATGACACCACCATGACACCACCATGACACCACCATGACACCACCATGACACCACCATGACACCACCATGACAACACCATGACACCACCATGACACCACCATGACACCACCATGACACCAGCATGACAACACCATGACACCACCATGACACCACCATGACAACACCATGACAACACCATGACACCACCATGACAACACCATGACAACACCATGACACCACCATGACACCACCATGACAACACCATGACAACACCATGACAACACCATGACACCACCATGACAACACCATGACAACACCATGACACCACCATGACACCAGCATGACACCACCATGACACCACCATGACACCACCATGACACCACCATGACACCACCATGACAACACCATGACACCACCATGACACCACCATGACACCACCATGACAACACCATGACACCACCATGACAACACCATGACACCACCATGACACCAGCATGACACCAGCATGACACCACCATGACACCAGCATGACAACACCATGACACCACCATGACACCACCATGACAACACCATGACAACACCATGACAACACCATGACAACACCATGACAACACCATGACACCACCATGACAACACCATGACACCAGCATGACACCAGCATGACACCACCATGACACCACCATGACACCACCATGACAACACCATGACAACACCATGACACCACCATGACACCACCATGACACCACCATGACACCACCATGACACCACCATGACAACACCATGACACCAGCATGACACCAGCATGACACCACCATGACACCAGCATGACACCAGCATGACACCACCATGACACCACCATGACAACACCATGACACCACCATGACACCACCATGACACCACCATGACAACACCATGACACCACCATGACACCACCATGACACCACCATGACACCACCATGACACCAGCATGACACCACCATGACAACACCATGACACCACCATGACAACACCATGACAACACCATGACACCACCATGACAACACCATGACACCACCATGACACCACCATGACACCACCATGACACCACCATGACACCACCATGACACCACCATGACACCACCATGACAACACCATGACAACACCATGACACCACCATGACACCACCATGACAACACCATGACACCAGCATGACACCACCATGACACCACCATGACACCAGCATGACACCAGCATGACACCACCATGACACCACCATGACACCACCATGACACCAGCATGACACCAGCATGACACCACCATGACACCAGCATGACACCACCATGACACCACCATGACACCACCATGCTGAACCACTGAGACCAGGCAGGACGGATTCAGCTTTAATTATAACGTGAAACCAAATTCTGACCATGAATGTTGGAGCTGATATCAGGACCTATCAGACCAGGAAACCTTTAGGTTCTGATGGACCAGTCCTGGTATACCAGTCTCTCTGGTCCAGTCCTGGTGATCCAGTTTGGTCCAGTTCTGGTGATCCAGTCTCTTCTGGTCCAGTTTCCTGTTCTTAGCTGACAGGAGGTACCTGGTCAGGTCTCCTGCTGTTGGAGTCCATCAGGTTCTGGATCAGATGATGTTCTGGTTGGAACCAGTGTCATCTAGAACCAGTCAGACCTCAACAGGACATTCTCATTCACATACCTGCTGCTTTCTGGACATTTTCTGTTTCAGACCATTCTCAGTAAACCTTAGATGGTTGTGGGTTCAAATCCCAGAAGTCCTCAGACCAGCTGGTCTGGTACCAACAGCCAGGTCTGGTTTAAAGTCTCTTCAATCTCCTCTCTTCTCCGCTCTGATGCTCAGTTTAAACTTCAGCAAGTGGTTTTCACCAGTCTAGATGAATAAATGTTGCTGCTTTGTGATTGGCTGATTAGATATTTGTGTTAACTCTTTCACCGGTTCTGTTCATAACTTTTATGGACAGAAATTGTAGGGGCAGCCGTTTTGGGGAGGGTGTCGAGTGTGGTGGCAGGAAGACCTCATCACTGCTTTTTGCGGATGATGTGGTCGTCCTATAGCTTCATCAGGCTCTGAGAGGTTCACAGCCGAGTGTGAAGCGGCTGGGATGAGGATCAGCACCTCCAAACCATGGTTCTTGACCGGAAAAGGGTGGCTTGCCTAGTCCAGGTCGAGGGAGAGGTCCTGCCTCAAGTGGAGGAGTTTAAGTATCTCGTGGTCTTGTTCACAAGTGAGGGAAATGGAGCAGGAGATTGACATGGGGATTGGGGCAGCGTCTGCAGTGATGGGCGCTGAACCGGTCTGTTGTGGTGAAGAGGGAGCTGAGCCGGAAAGCAAGGCTCTCAATTTACCAGTTGATTTACGTCCCTATGTTGGGGGATTCTTCCTGTCAGTTACTGGATCGAGAGTGGTAAATAACCCACAGCAGGTGATCGATTACAATCATGCAGATTATTTAGTTGACCAGTCTTTATTCCATAACCACACCAACATGGATCCAGCTATCTGGTGAAGCAGTGATTCTGTATAATCAAACACAATAACAAAGAAAACTAACATTCTAAGATTCTCTAAATGAGAGATGCACGAACTACAGATTTACACATTACAGCATGTAAAATGGTCTGTAACATGATGAATATAACTAAACAGATCAGTGAAATTAAATGCAGATCTGTGCATAAACTGCTGACACAGCTTTACAATTATTCTGAATCATTTATGGTGCAGCATTGCCCCCTAGTGGTCAAAACTAGGTATATAGCTCTGTTAAATCTGTTGGACTGTCTGCCTGAGCCAACACAGACTTATCAAACTGGTTTTTAATAAACAAAGTAAACATGCACAAAGCAGGTTTGACTTTAGTGGCGAATAATCAAACAGAAACTTATAACTGACTACAAATACTGAGGACTATAACTTATTAGTAATACTGTATAAAATCTCACAAACGGTCTGTTACTCACTTGAACTAGACTCACTTCAACAACAGAAAGCGTGTACAGATTGAACATTACGGTTACAACAGCAGCTGAAAAACATCCAATATCCTCATCTGGACTGAGTCTGGTCTGAACTAAATATGAAAGGAAGTAGGAGGAGTTATTGGAGGGGACGGATGATCAGAATCTCCTCTGTGTTCCAGGTGTTCCAGAGGGACTTTTCCACATCAAATCCTCACCTATGGTCATGAGCTTTGCTTTGGGTAATGACCGAAAGTGGCCGGGCTCAGCTTTAAAGATAGGGTGAGGAGCTCAGACGACCAGGAGGGACTTGGTGTAGATCCACTGCTCCTCCACATCGAGGAGCCAGTCGAGGAGGTTCAAGCATCTGGTCAGGACGTCTCCTGGACGCCTCAGGTGTTCCAGACATGTCCCACTGGCAGGAGGCCTCCAGGTCAACCTGGAGGAAGTACATCTCCAGCCTGCTCCATATTTTGAATTATTTAATTTATCTTAAAAAGCCATTTGTATTTCATTGTTTAGTTATTTATTTTATAGTATATTCCGTCCATCTGTTTTCTGAACCGCCTCCTCCTCCAGTGAGAGAAGCTGATGTTTATCTCCAGCATCACGAAGCGAGAGACGGGACACACAGGTCGTCAGTCCGTCACTTTACACTTTTTGAACTAAAATAAAAAAAACTTTTCTTGATTCCTAAATCAACAGATATAACGTTTGTTCTCATACGTCTCAGTAACTGTCTTTTACTACGATGTATAACACACACACACATATGTGTTAATATATTTGTCTCAAAGGTTGTCAACAGGTAAATAAAACCAGACAGAGAGAAAGAGTGAACTGGAAAATAATATTTTTTATTTCCACCCAACAAACGACTCAGTTTGAGACACTAAATGATCACATCTGTTCACAGCCATCTTTAAAACATTAAGGCTTGCAAAACATAATGTAAGAGTTTCAGAGAATGTCAAACGGTGCATTCTGGGAGTCAAACGGTGCATTCTGGGAGTCAACATCCTTTAACGAGTGAGTTCTTTAAACAGCACAAATAACCCTCAAAGGCTCGAGGCTTAGTATCCACAGCTACCTATGAGATTTAGTCAAATGAACAAAGGCCTAAAAACATTACTAAAGTTTTATTTTAAAGCATCACACTAAAAGATTAATATTTATTATAATTTGAGATAATGAACAAAGCCAAACCTCTGGGCTCGTTGTTTAAAGCTGTTTAATGAGTGAAGTTGTTTTTTTATTGTCATCATTTTGATCTTATTTGCTTAACTTATACTATAATTAACACGTTCTATTCAGTTACTGTAGCTTAATAAAGTGAGAGGTTTCTTATTAGTCTAAAATTATGATGCATTTTTCAAACAAGCTATGGAAGTGATCGGTTGATCTTTGGTTCAGATCGGCTCCTAAATAACTCTAATATTAAAACACAAATACCTTAATGTTATTCCTCAGTGTTTAAGTGATGTTCTAACCTGTAAAACCTGTTTTCTACATCACATCTTATATTTATGACAGAACAGCAAACTACTAGTTTATGTCCACAATTAACCTCTGAGTGTTTGATGAGTAAAACTCATATTTATTTGAAGCAGTGTTTAGGTTCTGTTGAAGTGGAGTTCTATCAGTGATTCATCCACAGTGAGGATGATAACAATGGTGACATCACTCATAGTGGGTGGAGTCTCAAGTACAGGAGAGACACTGCTGCAGATCAGTGACAAATGATCAGATATTTGTTGTATTTTTTTTAAAAACAACTCTTCCTCCAGATACTGGTGTGTTAGAATGCTATATAACCCGTTTTCCAACCTCTGCATTTTAACGTGCGATAATCTGCAGCAGGACAAACAGTAAGACAGTCATTCTGAAACAAATGGTCTCATGCTAAATTAAAATTTTAAATGATTTTATTAGAGAGAAAAAAAAAATCTGTTTTGTGAACAACATTATGGATTTAAACCAGGAAGAACAGCTGTGTATGCACTTATGGAAATTATAGAGAAAATAGAAACTGTCAGAAATATAGAAATATGCTGCAGGGGGTTTAGACATCAGAAAAGCATTTGATATTGATCATAAAATATTACAATGGAAAATATATATGTTTTAAATGATATATGAGGGGTCGCTCTATCTTGGACAAAATGTTTTTGCAAAATAAGCTCCATTAAATTTAAATAAATAACAGATTCACATCTATTCACAGCTTTGTGTGGAGGTCCTCAAGGCTCAGTGTTGGAACCAATTTGATTCCAGTTGTACACACATTGGTAAAGTATGTTTATGTTTATGTTGATTCATTTGGCTGATGCTTTTATCCAAAGCGACTTACATTTTTACATACACCTACAGGGCATGTTGGGATCATTATATGACACAAATATAATTTCAGCCTCTGCAGATGATTAAAGAACTAAATGAGTTAAAGTTGATTCGATCCACATAAATTGACCTTAAATCTAATTAACACATTTCTTAATTTTAAAACAAGTTCAACTAATTCAACTGTTAAACTTCTGATGAACGATGTTGAATAGAAAGTGTGTTTGAAATAAAAGTAAGCGAGTAAATACAGACCCCAAATAATATTAAGAGAAAAATATCAACATCAGTTGTGTTGTTGAATAAAGTAAAATATGTATTAACTCAAGCTTCATTAGTAGATTGTTTTTCTACTACCATACAGGACTGATTGCATGTAAACAAGCTAGGTATAGCTAGCTATTTTACACAAACGTGGTCTCAGAAGTCTCCCCCTCCTGTCAGATATAATCCCTACCCCAGACATGGGAACACACATTGCCACAGTATATTGTTCTAGTGTGAGGTTTAAATACTAGAAAATTACCATCTATTTTGGTCACTGATCTGCAGCAGTGTCTCTCCTGATCTGACTATTGCTCTGGTCAGAGGACTACTTCATGTCTGCCCGCTCTGAGTGATGTCACCAGTGGGTTTCATTCTTACTGTAGATAAATAACTGATTGAAGCCACTTCCCTTTAAAATCTTATGATCTCAAATATCCAAAAGCCTAGGCAGCGATTTAGTTTTGTGCATCTTCTTTGCATTCTTCTTCTTCTTCATTCTTTAAAACGTACTAAGGAACCTGCTCCCTTCCTTCTGTAGGAAGTCATTTGCTGTAAAGATGGAAAAACAAGGCCTCTTGTTCATCTTGACACTGCGTTGGCGTTTTGGTTACTGACATCAAAAATATGAAAGAAATACAAGCACCAGTGTAAATGTCTAGAATGATCAAGCACTTACCTTAAAGTTAGCTTATTGCACTATTTGTTAGGCCTGAAAGCAACAGGAAGCATTACATTAGACTGAACGTGTTTTTGTTTAGACCAGAAGAGTCGTCCTGCGCCCACAGAGGTTCTTGTGCCTGAAGAGGCCTGGGGATAAAGTCCATTAACCCCGTCACCTCCTCCGGTTCTCCAAACGGCTCAGACGCTGCTATCTTCTGTTGCTTTTTATTTGTCAATCAGTTTCACGAGGCTCTGGCGGAGGTCGTTGAGGTCAAAGATCTTGATGTCCAGAATTTCTATGGCCCTCTGGATCTCAGTATCCATACGATCCCGTTCTTCCAGAGAACCGTTTAGGTTCTGCTGTGTGTTCTGAACGCGGCGCTCCAACTCTGAGTTTCTCATCTCCATCTCCTGCAGAAAAAGAAAAACATCAATCAAAGCTCGAAGACTTTTAAAGGTTGCCGTTTGCTTCTCAAACAAGGAAAGAAAACATGAGATTTTATTCAGTAGCTGATGGTTGTTTCATTGATGACTGGATAAGTAACAGTCAGTGACTAATAACCTATTAAATAATTATATTTCTTAATAAAAAACTATATCATAATAAGAAGAACTGAATGGGAGGAATATATTTTGAAACTTTATTTAATAAAAAGCATATAAATGTCATTCCTGTTGCACTCATTAAAAACAAGCAAAATAGTAACTGTTTTCATAAACAATGATCAGAAACATGAATGAAACATAAACAAGAAGATCAATGTGAATTTACTCAGATGCAATTTTGCAAAGTGTCAAGAGTGGCAGGAAGCCGGACCCGATGGTGGAAGCAGGAGCAGGAGATGGAAGGTAAAATCCAAAAAAGAAGTATTTATTGTAAAAAAGGATGAGCTACAAAAATATAAACTGGACTATGACTTGACTAGATTACAACAGAACAGGATCTGAAGAAAACAGAGCAGATGAACCGACAGGGAGACATGGGACAGAAGGAGGAGGAGGAGGTAAACAGGATAACGAGGAGCAGGTGAGATCAATGACTAATTAACAGGTGAGGGAGGGGCGGAGAGCAGGAGCATGGAAACGCAGGGGAAACTAAACTGACATGAACTAAATGGAAAACAGGCATGATAAATAACACAAAACATGGAATCTAATCAAAACAGATGAACACAGAAGACTAAACTAAATACAGAAAACTAACTATGAACATAGAAAACTAAACAAGCACCTAAACACAGGGCAAAGAGTAAAATACTGAACTAATGAAAACAGAAACCAGACTAGACCACACTGAAAAAAGAGAATAGTTGAACCAACTTAATTGAATTGTTTCAACTGGTAACAAGTAATTCAATTAAGTTTATCCAACTTAAATTATCAAGTTTGTTTAACTTGACAGATTTAAGTCAAACTTACTCAAATCATTTAGTTTCTTACACATTAAAAATTCAAATCCTTCTGACCTAAATTGATGTAAAATCAAGTCAAATTTTTTAGGTTTTTCCAAATGAAAACACTGAACTATCAAAAGCACATTATCAATGACTTCAAACTTAAAAGAGACTGGGGCGCCAGAGAAAACTCACATGCATGGGTAGAAGAACACGCAAGCTGGCCACAGAGCCGGGAAGCAAACCCACAACCTCCTGCCTGCAGAGCTACAGTGCTAACAACATGTGCCACCAAGCAGCTCACTGTTTCATAAGATTTCAAAAATAATTATGCAGTGAACACTTTTTTATACTTCAAAATGTTTTCCTACTCCTTGAAATGAGTTGAGTATTTATGGATACTTAGTTTTTGTCACTAACCTGCTAGCAGGGCTTAGCTATTCATAAATATTTAACTCCATTCAGAGAGTAGGAAAGTATAAAATAGTGTTTATTGCATAATTACTTGCATTTGTGCAAAATTGTTAAATTTGTGATATTCTCACAAACTTTAAAATGTTCCATCTCTGCAATGAATTATTTTTTTTCTTTTAGCCAACTTGAAATTCTAATTACAATGGAAGTATTTTACACTAAAAACTACAATAACACGCTAAAACACACATTTAAGATGCTTTACATTTAAACTGTTTTTTAAGTTCAAAGTAATTGATAATGTGGTTTTTGATAATTCAGTTTTTCAATTTGGAAGAACTTAATAATTTGAGTTGAATTTATATAAATTTCAGGCAGAGGGATTTGAATTTTTGATTTGTACGAAACTAAATGATTTGAGTGTGTTTTGACTTAAATCTGTCAAGTTAAACAAACTTAATAATTTAAGTTGGATAAACTTAATTGAATTTGTTACCAGTTGAAACTATTCAATTAAGTTGGTTCAACTTATCTTTTTCTTCAATGTGAATATCACTGACTTTTACTTTGATTGAACCCAAAAACTTAAGTTGGTCTGACTAAACCAAAATAATAGGTCAGATTTAGGTAAATAAGTCCATCAACTGAAATACAGCCTGAATACTCTTTTTAGAGTGTAGAACAGAATAACAAACAAAGAGCAAAAATGAACTCAACTATAACCAAACAGACAGGAAATCATCTTAAAGGTCCCATATTCTGCTAAATTCACTTTCTAAAGATCTTCTAACAGTCATATCAGTCCCAAAGACTGTGTCTGAGACCCAAAATTGAGAAAATGTTTTCATCATTTTCACTTCCTGATTCTCATTTCTGGGAAATGTGTTTTGAGCTAATGCTGAAACGGGTGGTTTCTAAATCTTTCCCCTGCTGACGTCAAGAAGGGGAAAGACCACTCCTCTCTAGAGGACAGAGCCATGACGAGGACCTTTGTCTACCTGAGCCCACCCCCGCCCTTTAAAAACCACGGGAGCCTCATCCTCACAAACGATAGCTAACAGTCATGGTGAAGCTACGAGCAAAGCACGGCAGCTGCTTCGTAGATGGTTGATCAACAAGCATGAAATTCTTTTTTTACTCCCTTCATCTGAGACCCTGAAGACCCACTGACGTCTCGCGAATGCTTGGAGATGAGAGATGGGTGGGGCTTAAGGCCTATGAGATGTAAAAGAAATGATTCAGAGTGGATAGAAAAAGCAGAAATGGGACCTTTAACTATTTATCACTAAAGCTGGATTTTATTTGTAGAACACTAATTTTTAACTTGTTAGTAACCAGTTGTTGACCAGAGGTTAATGGTTAACGAGCAGTCTACATTCCTATTCTTATGGTTATTATTAAAGAAAGCTGTGAGTCTGATTCTGGTTGTCATTCCTACCCGTAGTCTGAGAATGGCCTCATCTCTGTCGTGTTCCATTTCAAGGTACTCTGCTTTCTTATTCTGTAAAATATGAATCTCCTGAAAGGGAATGAAAGGCACTGGTTAGAAAACAAGTTATAAAACACTGATGTGATCTTTACCTGAACGCTGCTTTCAACACTGTAGATCAGCGGTGTCCAATCCTGGTCCTCCATCCTGCATGTTTGAGAGGTTTCTCGGCTTCAACACACCTGATTTTAGCCAATAGGTAATTAAAGGGTTTCAGCAGAACTTGATGACATGCAGAACAGGCAAATCAACCACTGGATCAGGTGTGCTGGAGTAAGAAAACAGCTTCGATTTGATGGATAATTTCGAGGACCAGGATTGGACACCTCTGCTGTAGATCATAGGATTCTCTTATCTCTGCTTGAACGCCGTGCAGATATCAGAGGAACTCTTTTACAGGTCTAAATCCTATCTGGCCGACTTTCTCAGTTCACATAGATCAGTAGGCCCTATTCTTCGTCTTCAGCACCTCTGACACGTGGAGTTCCTCAGGGTTCCAGTCTGGGCCCTTATGATTTTTTTACTATTTCATGTACCAAAATTAGCTTGTGTGCAAAGCTGATAGAGAAATGCATTTCCCAACCTCATCCTTGGCCTTCAGTAAGGCCTCCAGCTCCTCCAGGGACTGGGTCAGCTCATCCTTCAGAAGGTCACTGGGTCCTTGGCCTCCGTGGGCTTCAAGTTCAGCCACCTTACAAAAAACATGCAGTTCACTAACATTTATTATTTTTAAAAAAACACAATTTAACACATCTTTTCCACCAGTGATGACAGAGCAGAGCAAGCTGTAGGCCAAGTCCTTCAACATAAAGATATACACCGGTATTAAACAACTCTTATCAGAACACCAGGAAGGAGTTTTAGTCACCTTGCTGTTGTCAGACATTATCAAGAAAATAACTTTTTATAGTACGTCTGCAATGATGACTTAATCGATGCCACTTACAAAAAAGAAGAATCTACATGGATTTGTATTGTTGGTGTGTCGTTAGCAGAGCCTTCAACAGACTGATCCTCTCAGACTGGTTTTTATAACTGCAAGGCACTACATGAACTCTACAGGTCTCATGTTTGTGAAAATCTAAACATAAAAGTGTCTCTCTCTCTGCATCAGCAGCCTGCTGGAGGGCTACATTACACCTTACTTGAAATGCAGCATTTTGACATGCCTGGTTTATTTTGTTCATGCTGCAGCAGCACGTACACTAGCATAGTAACTCAGACGTTGTTTTGTTGAAACAAACTAAACAAGTGATCTACTGGTAAATTGTAGAGGTCTACAAACAGATCATATGGTGTTCTAATGCATTAAATGTTTTCCACTATAGCCGTGAAATCCTATCCATGGGAAGAAGCTTTTAAAAACGTGATTATTTTCCATCAAATTTGAGTCTCTATGTATAAATCGTGACCCTACCCTAATTCCTCAGCATCTGCCATGTATTTTAAATGGAAACAGCTTAAAGTATTTTAGTGTGCATCAACAAATGGATTCCGACGAGTGACACCCGTCTCACTTGGACCGAGCTAGCTCTCTAAGCAAACGGACCAGGTGGCTGAAAATGGTTCACGTCTCTTGGGTGGGGGGTGTAAAAAGAAGAGGGGTTTGTAGGACAGCGCTATCCTACTTTCAGTGGCCTAGTTAGGCAACAGGAAAATGGAGGACATATCACCAGTGGGAGCTGGCATCCGCTCGTTTTGCTTTTTTCTTTTCCTCCTGCAGCTTTAAAATAATTCACCCCGTCACAGGGAGCTCAGGTTTGAACTGCAGTTTTATATCATTTTTATTTTTAGGAGAACAAGACAAATAAATAAACGTGATCCGGCTTTTAAAGTTAAACCCTCACGATCACAAACCTCAGCCTGACTCACCACTAAGAGTTTTGGATTCTGGATTTAGACGTGAAACATGTACCAGACCAACAATGATCAAGAAGCTTTGCCCCAAGTGTTACTGGATAACGGCCGGACTTCTCACCTCAGGCTTTACTACAAAAACCTTAATTATAAGCAATCGTTTTGTTCCACGCCACCTCCAAGGACCTTTACTCATCGGTTATTTTCGTCTCTGTTGTGGAGTAGAGAGACAAACTAGATTATGCATATACATATACAAACTTTTTGAATCTGGTGACTGGTGCTTTTACAGGTCCAGCCTTCTCTCAACCATTACAATCAGCACTGGTTTTATTAGAACTCAGCTGATCCCTTCGTTCTTTGCACTGAGTGTGTGTTCAGGCATTGTTCAAAAACACTAAATCTAGTGTAGGTCAGTACTCACAAGCCAGATAACATTTTGCAATAAATGTTATGTAATACAACAAATGTGCAATTTAATGTAAATAAAAAAATATCTATAGATCTATGCAGATTTGAGACTGTAAAAGCGACTTGTATGTTTGCCTTAAAAGCATACTATGCAGTTTTGACATGTTTTTAGCACCCCCTAGTGTCTGTTTTAAATCATTTTCGTAAACGTTAGCATTGTCTCTGCTCAGAAACCCCTAAATCTAACTGTTAAAATGTCTCCTCAGCCTTCACTGCTTTCTACTGGAGCGGTTCATCACTCATTCAAAGAAATCAGCTGTGTTCAAGCAGGAAGAGATTAAAAAACCAGGAATCACGAGCTAAAAACACTCTGGTGCTAGCATAACAGCTAGCTACATTGGGTTAGCCTAACCCTCGCGAGATACGTGAGACACTTTGTGCACTTTGTGAGACTTCAGGGCACCGGACCGGAGACTCAGAAGTTGCAAATGCAGTCTCCTGGATCCAAGCAGCAGATGGGCTGAGTGACTTTTCATTGGCCTGTAAAGGGTCAGATTAGCACAGACTGGCTCAAGAAAGAGATTTAAAAATATGAAAAAGTTACATAGTGTTCCTTTAATAAAAGAAAAGCGTTCATAGGTCTGGATTTATTTGGCTGATGGTTTTCTTTTCTTTTTTTTTTTTTTTTTTTAGTTAGTTAAATTATTTTATGTCCATTCTTAGGAACCAAAAGGTGACGTGAGTCATGTTTTCTTCAGAAAGTTTCATGAAAGGTGCTCACAAGTCTGCTGTGTTTGTAGTCCTGTTTATTCAAATTAAAAGCATAAAACCTAATAAAAGACTAATACTTAAATTTTATTCTAATAATATTTTTATTTGTCTAGAGCTTTTTGTTAGGCCTCAGATTTGTAATAAAATCTTGCTCTTTAGATTTTTGATAAAGTGTCCTGATAACAAGTCAGGATTATACTGGTACTACTCTACGTAGAGTCTAGAGTAGTACCGGTATCTAGAGTCTAGACCACACAGTGAGTCTGAGGGCTGCACTTCCCTGTTCAGGTGACACAGCCAGTCAGTGAGTCACTGGAGACCTGAAGACAGAAACCTGCTCCACTCTGGTTCTTAGTTCTTTGAGGACCAGAAACACGATAGAAGCTGACCTGCTCTCTGAGTCGTTCTGTTTCCTCCTGATAGGCTGTCAGCTGTTTCTTCCATTGCTCCACATTAGCATTAGCCTCATGCAAAGCTGCCACCAGCTTGGAGTTGCTGTCCTGCAGAGTGAAGAGTTCAGCTTCCAGGTTTATCTCACAAATTGACCTAAAAGACACATGACCATAATCCATTTTAAATAGAAAAGTAAAACATCAATTCAGCAACAGATCCAAATGTAACTCAGCTGTAACAAAATTACATTCATTATAAAATATGAATAAATCAAACTGTCCTCATACAGCGGGTAAAAGAAGTATTGAACAGGTCACTAAGTTTTCTAATAAAAGTTTAACTGACATGGAATCAGCTCTAGATTTTCTTTAGACAAACCTGTTAAATACTGGGTCTGATCAGACGGATGTCATAATACACCATGACTGAAGGTCAAAGGTCACTGCATATCAGCCCGAAAACCTCATACCAACAGTGAGGTTCTTTCTGGAGCTGAGGGAGGTGCAGCGCTGCTGCAGCAGCAGCGATGTGTAAAACAAGCTAAATGATCTCATGTTGAAGTGTAAAGGTTTACAAACAGGAAACAGAGTTCAAACACATCGGTGGGACTTTAGAGCAGCAGTTGTTTTAGATACCAGGAAATCAGAAGCTGATTATCCCTGATCTGCTCTGATCTGGTCAGAGGACCAGAACTGTTTCTAGAGACTCCGCCCACTTTAAATGATGTACCCGGGTTGGTGTGGTCCTGACCTTACTGTAGATGAGTAACTGAGTGCACTTCAGAAAGCCCCCCCCCCCCCCCCCCCCCCCCCCCCCCCCCCCCCCCCCCCCCCCCCCCCCCCCAAATACGACTGTAAAGGTTGTGACTGTGTGAGGACACAGCAACGCCGTGCGTCTGTCTGCCCTGTGTGTGTGTCTGTCTGCCCTGTGTGCGTCTGTCTGCCCTGTGTGTGTCTGTCTGCCCTGTGTGTGTCTGTCTGCCCTGTGTGTGTCTGTCTGCCCTGTGTGTGTCTGTCTGCCCTGTGTGTGTCTGTCTGCCCTGTGTGTGTGTGTCTGCCCTGTGTGTGCGTCTGCCCTGTGTGTGTGTGTCTGCCCTGTGTCTGTCTGCCCTGTGTGTGTCTGTCTGCCCTGTGTGTGTGTGTCTGCCCTGTGTGTGTGTCTGCCCTGTGTGTGTCTGTCTGCCCTGTGTGTGTGTGTCTGCCCTGTGTGTGTGTCTATCTGCCCTGTGTGTGTGTCTGTCTGCCCTGTGTGTGTCTGTCTGCCCTGTGTGTGTGTCTGCCCTGTGTGTGTCTGTCTGCCCTGTGTGTGTCTGTCTGCCCTGTGTGTGTCTGCCCTGTGTGTGTCTGTCTGCCCTGTGTGTGTGTGTCTGCCCTGTGTGTGTCTGTCTGCCCTGTGTGTGTCTGTCTGCCCTGTGTGTGTGTGTCTGTCTGCCCTGTGTGTGTCTGTCTGCCCTGTGTGTGTGTGTCTGCCCTGTGTGTGTGTCTGCCCTGTGTGTGTCTGTCTGCCCTGTGTGTGTCTGTCTGCCCTGTGTGTCTGCCCTGTGTGTGTCCGTCTGCCCTGTGTGTGTCTGTCTGCCCTGTGTGTGTCTGTCTGCCCTGTGTGTGTGTGTCTGCCCTGTGTGTGTGTCTGCCCTGTGTGTGTCTGTCTGCCCTGTGTGTGTGTGTCTGCCCTGTGTGCGTCTGTCTGCCCTGTGTGTGTCTGTCTGCCCTGTGTGTGCGTCTATCTGCCCTGTGTGTGTGTCTATCTTGTGTGTCTGTCTGCCCTGTGTGTGTGTGTCTGCCCTGTGTGTGTGTGCCCTGTGTGTGTGTGTCTGTCTGCCCTGTGTGTGTCTGTCTGCCCTGTGTGTGTGTGTCTGCCCTGTGTGTGTGTGTCTGTCTGCCCTGTGTGTGTCTGTCTGCCCTGTGTGTGTCTGTCTGCCCTGTGTGTGTGTGTCTGTCTGCCCTGTGTGTGTCTGTCTGCCCTGTGTGTGTCTGTCTGCCCTGTGTGTGTGTGTCTGCCCTGTGTGTGTGTGTCTGTCTGCCCTGTGTGTGTCTGTCTGCCCTGTGTGTGTCTGTCTGCCCTGTGTGCGTCTGTCTGCCCTGTGTGTGTCTGTCTGCCCTGTGTGTGTCTGCCCTGTGTGTGCGTCTGCCCTGTGTGTGTGTGTCTGTCTGCCCTGTGTGTGTCTGTCTGCCCTGTGTGTGTTTGTCTGCCCTGTGTGTGTCTGTCTGCCCTGTGTGTGTCTGTCTGCCCTGTGTGTGTGTGTCTGTCTGCCCTGTGTGTGTCTGTCTGCCCTGTGTGTGTCTGTCTGCCCTGTGTGTGTCTGTCTGCCCTGTGTGTGTCTGTCTGCCCTGTGTGTGTCTGCCCTGTGTGTGTCTGTCTGCCCTGTGTGTGTCTGTCTGCCCTGTGTGTGTCTATCTGCCCTGTGTGTGTGTCTATCTGCCCTGTGTGTGTCTGTCTGCCCTGTGTGTGTCTGTCTGCCCTGTGTGTGTCTGTCTGCCCTGTGTGTGTGTCTGTCTGCCCTGTGTGTGTGTCTGTCTGCCCTGTGTGTGTGTCTGTCTGCCCTGTGCGTCTGTCTGCCCTGTGTGTGTGTCTGTCTGCCCTGTGTGTGTCTGTCTGCCCTGTGTGTGTCTGTCTGCCCTGTGTGTGTCTGTCTGCCCTGTGTGTGTCTGTCTGCCCTGTGTGTGTGTCTGTCTGCCCTGTGTGTGCGTCTGCCCTGTGTGTGTGTGTCTATCTGCCCTGTGTGTGTCTGTCTGCCCTGTATGTGTCTGTCTGCCCTGTGTGCGTCTGTCTGCCCTGTGTGTGTGTCTGTCTGCCCTGTGTGCGTCTGTCTGCCCTGTATGTGTCTGTCTGCCCTGTGTGTGTCTGTGCCCTGTGTGTGTCTGTCTGCCCTGTGTGTGCGTCTATCTGCCCTGTGTGTGTGTCTGTCTGCCCTGTGTGTGTGTCTGTCTGCCCTGTGTGTGTGTCTGTCTGCCCTGTGTGTGTCTGTCTGCCCTGTGTGCGTCTGTCTGCCCTGTGTGTGTCTGTCTGCCCTGTGTGTGCGTCTATCTGCCCTGTGTGTGTGTCTATCTGCCCTGTGTGTGTGTCTATCTGCCCTGTGTGTGTCTGTCTGCCCTGTGTGTGCGTCTGCCCTGTGTGCGTCTGTCTGCCCTGTGTGTGTCTGTCTGCCCTGTGTGTGTCTGTCTGCCCTGTGTGTGTGTCTGTCTGCCCTGTGTGTGTGTCTATCTGCCCTGTGTGTGTGTCTATCTGCCCTGTGTGTGTCTGTCTGCCCTGTGTGTGTGTCTGCCCTGTGTGTGTCTGTCTGCCCTGTGTGTGTCTGCCCTGTGTGTGTCTGTCTGCCCTGTGTGTGTGTGTCTGCCCTGTGTGTGTCTGTCTGCCCTGTGTGTGTCTGTCTGCCCTGTGTGTGTCTGTCTGCCCTGTGTGTGCGTCTATCTGCCCTGTGTGTGTGTCTATCTGCCCTGTGTGTGTGTCTATCTGCCCTGTGTGTGTCTGTCTGCCCTGTGTGTGTGTCTGCCCTGTGTGTGTCTGTCTGCCCTGTGTGTGTCTGTCTGCCCTGTGTGTGTCTGTCTGCCCTGTGTGTGTCTGTCTGCCCTGTGTGTGTGTGTCTGCCCTGTGTGTGTGTGTCTGCCCTGTGTGTGTCTGTCTGCCCTGTGTGTCTGCCCTGTGTGTGTGTGTCTGCCCTGTGTGTGTCTGTCTGCCCTGTGTGTGTCTGTCTGCCCTGTGTGTGTGTCTGCCCTGTGTGTGTCTGTCTGCCCTGTGTGTGTGTCTGTCCTGTGTGTGCGTCCGTGGCGTCGTTACCCTTCAGACAGCATCTTCTTGATCCGCTCCTTCTCAGAGGACAGGGTGATGTCTGCGCTCTGGCTGCGGTACAGCTTGTCCTCTGGTCCGTTCACACACATCACCGGTGGAGACTGGAGTTCATCAGAGAGGTCCTGAGAGACACCTCAGTAAATGGACTTTGTTGACGTCACACACAGCTTATTGTTAAACCCAAACTCAACACTGAACAGATTACAGGCCAGGTGTTCCCTGAAGGAACGCATATCATCTTCTAAGATAATAAATCTTTATCATCTAAGCTTTAATGACTTGAAGTTTGAGAACATGACTGTTAATGCTGATGCTTAAAGAGTTACTATGACGAACAAAAAACTCACCTGTGAGAACTAGAAATGATCCACGAGGCAAAAAACAGACAAGGAAACTCGTCATCACCAGTTATTAACACGATTCCACATTCTTAAAGGGATGTTTGGGTCCTTTTGAAGAGGTGTCCATCCGATCAGTTACTCAGGCTAAACTACAGGTTTACTAGGGGATGCAGCGTATTAATGCATCCGTGGAACTTTTTTGAGCAAGAGTTGTTTCATACACCTGATAATTAGTCTTTGATTTGTCACTGATCTGCAGCAGTGTCTCTCCGGTCAGAGAACTACTTCCTGTTTCTAGAGACTCTGCCCCTTTTAAATGATGTCGCCAGTGGGTGTGGTCCTAACTGTAGATCAATAACTGATAGAACGACTCAAAGGATTCATGAAGTTTCTTTACGACCCAGCAGAAATCACTGGTCGGTGAATATCTTCTGACCACGGCGGGCCTCTGCAGGTAGACAATCTGAATGTGGTGTGAACAGCACGAGATCATTTTGTCCTAGATTTCCTCATTTCCACTTCCCTGCGAGACAAGTGACCCAGCTCAGTTTTCTTTAGCTCTTTTCCTCCATCCTCGTCTGAAAGAACCACGGGAGCCTTTTGTGTTAGCTTCGCTTAGGCCAGCAAAAACCTACCTGACCCAAAATAAAAGACTGGATATATACAGCTAAACGTTTTATCAGTTTAATATCAGGTCTGTTACATTTCAGGAATATTGATCTGGTCAGTTAGGTATCAGAGGGGTTGTTAATCAGTATCAGCTGTTTAAGTGTAAATGAAATTGACAAAAACTGCAACAGAGGTGCAACAATGAGACGACCGCAGGAATGATTATGCAGCTGGAGACCACAAACACATTTTCCCTCCTCATCGTTTTTGAGTCTGCTTTTCATTCGTTTAGCATCTGACTAGGGTCAGTGTCACCACTGGGAGCACCAGGCGATACCTGGACCCTACAGAGGTTGCACATGCAGTCCAACTCCATTAGGACGACACATCAATATGTGTCACTGCCAGAAGGTTCGCTGTGTCTCTCAGCTCAGTCTCATAAGCATGGAGGAGATTCCAGGAGTCAGTCAGTTACTCTAGGAGAGCTGGACAGGACCTTCTGAGGTCCCTAACCTGTCAGCAGGACCACTATCTGCTCTTGTGTGCAAGGAGGAGCAGGATGAGTACAGCCAGAGCTCTACAGAGTGACCTCCAGTGGGTCACTGGTGTGAGTGTCCCTGACCAAACCATTCGAAGCAGACTTAGAACCAATAACTCCAGGACGCCATCTGTCATCTCATAAGGAGTCCCAACGTTATCTGGATGCTACCAACAGGTGGAGCCATACAAAATACTAAGAACCATTTAAAGAAGCTGCAATAACATTCCAGCTAACTGGACTAACCTGCTGCTTCAGTTTATCAGTTTCATTTTCCTCAAAAGACGTGGCCTCCTGTTGTTCCTGACACATTACCCATTCTATGGATGGAGATTTAACAGGACTGAGATCTGATGTGCTTTCAGTGAGTTCCCTTAATCTTTTGAGCAGTGTATATGAGGAAGACAATGACAAAGTGTTAACGTTTACTGTAAAACTTGAATACGTTGGTCTTGTTGTTCATTTTGTGGAGAACAGAACTGACCTGAGGAGCAGCGATGGTAAGTGCAGTGTTAGCCAGCTCTTTGTCCTGGGATTTTTCTCGCGCCAAACGAGCAGCATCTTTAACCTCTTTAAACTTCTCTGAAAACTGTTAAAAGAAAAATGCACGGTCCTAAACAGGTTCAGTTTAATATGTATAAATCACACAGAAAACCAGTCAAAACCAGCAGGTGAAGGACAGCAGTCATAGTTCACCTGGTGCAGCTGCTGCTCCGTGGCAAAGCCCAGTCCGTAGACGGTGTTGGCCTTGCTGTCAGCCCACTGGCCAAACTTCTGGGACGTCTTGGTGAACGTCATGCTGGGCGTGACTGTGCAGTTGATGATTGCCTGCACATGTAGATACAACAAACGGGAGGTTATGCACTAGATACAAACACAAAAAAACAACAAAAAGTTCTGTACGTCAAAAAGACCTGGTCCTGAATAAAACTTTTGCTCAAAACAAACAGCTGGACTTGTTTTTGAAGAAGTTTCAACTCTCAATTCAAACAGAAAAGTACTGAGTACCAAGCTTTTAAAAACTGTAGTAAGCTGCTCCTTTAACCCTTGAAATGTCAGGTCAACCTCTTAAAAACAATATTAGCTTATGTAGCTTTTTTCTTGGTTATTTAAAACAACGCGTAACTAAAAGTCACACCTCAGCATTAAACTGTTCGTAAACCTCTGCAGTTCATCATGAGACCTTTAGTTTGTTGAGTTTATGCTGCAGTAAAGGAGTGCATTAAACGAAACAAACTGTCTCATAGTACATTGTAGAGGTCTACAGACAGGTGATGTAATGCATCGGTGGGACGTTTTTGAGAAAATAAGCTGCTAATTTGTCACTGGTTTGCAGCAGCGTCTCAGCATATCGCCTCGCCCTTACAGAGAAAACACATGACCTCCACATGTGGAAATCACCATCATCATGTGTGAGCTACATGAAAAAGCATGTTTTACACATGGGCTCACGTGACAAACATGTTAAGTTCACGTGTATTTTTCATGAGGATGGTCAGAGGACTACTTCCTGTGTCTGAAGACTCCACCCACTTTCAGTGATGTCATGTTTCAATTGGCCTCCAACTGCATATGAGATAAGATGACCTTTATTGATCCCTCAGAGGGGAAATTCACTTTCAGTACAATCTTACAGAATTAGACACACAGACAGGTAAGATTGTCCTCGTGGGCTAGCTGCCAGTTGTGTGGCGCCCCCTTTAAGCAGGTAAGGAAAAAGGGCTAACAATAGGGAAGGATGAGGAAGAAAAAAGTAGCTCCTCCAGCCATGTCTGGAGGCATGGCTGAGACAGATACAAAAACCTCAGTGTAGACACAGAGTCACAACAACCGAAAAAAGACGTGAGGAGCTCCCCAGCAGCAAGGACACTCAGCTGGACTGTCCTTCACCTCCAGCAGAGAGGAAGGAGAAGTCAGGATAAGAGAGCGTAGAAAAGGAGGGGCCTGAGCGGCCGCTTCATTCATTCTGTTGAGTGGGTTCAGGGTTTCCAGATAAGATTGCAGAGTGTGTTTTGGAACAGGCAGCTCCATGTTTTTCTCAGCTGCTCTATTGTCTGCTTCATCGTTATGGTGTTTATGGAAAGGTGGGCAAGCTGAGAGTGTGCTGAAGACATTTTAAGAACACAAAGATAAAAATAAAAAAACAGCAACCAGTTTAAGGATTCTATTCATTTTTACTTTCACAAAAAGCTGAAAAACCTAGAGTATCAAATATAACTAATATCAAAATCATAGCCATAAAATCCTAGAAGAGCTGAAAGTTTTGATATAAAATTTATTGAAATAGCTGAAAAGATGTAGAAGAAGAAGAGGTTCATATGGAAAAACCCCAAACAGGATCACTAGAAAAAGTTTCATTTCTCACAGAAATGCTGTTTGAATGCTGAGTGCTGAATGAACTGGCTCCAGAGCTGAGCTGTCATTAGCTGAACTGTAATAACAGCTGACATTTTTGGTCAATTTGAAGATTAAGCAGAGAAAAACCCTTATGACATAGTAACTGTTTTGAATAAAAAAAAATCAGGAGGGAAATAGCTTGAAGAGAAGCAGCACAAAAAGAAAGAAAGAACAGGAAAGAGGAAAAGTGAATAAACTCAGTTAAAATGACTGAAATCTGTTTAACAACTGAACACAGGTAAATATACTAAAATCTCTGTAAAAAGAACAACAAACAATCAGAAATGTGTAAAATAAGTTATGATTGTTTGGCAAAAGGTTTGAAAAAACCTCTCAGGCTCAGAGTGATGACATCACCAGAGTGGGCTCATGTTGGACCTTTCTGAAATGTTTCTAAAACTTAAACTGTGATTTGACAAAAACAGTCAAATATATTTAAAAAATGTCTTCAACATGTGATCGCTTAATGTCTTGAAACTTGTTTAAAAATTGACTGAAGTTTCTGGAGGTTTGCTGGATGATTGACATTTGAAGAGCCCAGTTTTGCTAAATCTTTAAAGGATTCAGCATTCAAATATCTATAAAAGTGTATATCATTACCAAAAATCATAGCTGGAAAGTTCTGAATAAGCTTAAAGTTTTGATATATAAGAAGAAGAAATCGTATAGAAAAAAACCAACTGAACAGAATCAGTTTGAATGCTGAAAGCAGCTATTTATTCTGATATTATTATCAAAGGCACACTATGTAACTTTTTCATATTTTCAAATCTTTTTCTTGAGCCAGTATGTGCTAATATGACCCTTTACAGCAGGGGTAGACCTGGTCCTCGAGTGCCACAGTCCTCCATGTTTTAGGTGTTGCTCTGCGTAAACACACCTGATATGAATCAGTGGGTGATTAACAGACTTCTAAAGAACTGCGGACCTGCTGAACGGTGTGTTGAAGCAGAGAAAACAACGAAAACATGCTGGATAGTGGCCCTCGAGGACCAGGATTGCCTACCCCTGCTTCAATCAATCAATCAAATTTTATTTATAAAGCACTATTCATGCCTGGGGCAGCTCAAAGTGCTATACAGATTTAAAACAAAAATAAAACAATTCCATAAAAATATAAACTGTGCCTATCCCCCCCCCCCCACACACACACACACACAAACTCTAAGTTACCAACATAACAATAACATTGACTAAATAGCACTGGACTGAGCACAGAGGAACCAGGTCAGGAGATGTGACTAAAAAGATGGGTCTTGAGCCTGTTCTTAAAAACATCAATGCTCTCCGCGGCCCTCAGGAGCTCCGGCAGACCATTCCACAGACGAGGGCCATAATACTGAAAAGAGGTCGCTCCATAGGTCTGTGTTCGAACTCTGGGGATTGTTAACAGACCGGTGCCGGAGGACCTGAGGGTCCGCGAAGGTTCATAAGTTAAAAGCAGTTCTTTAAGATAAGAAGGCCCAAGACCATTAAGACATTTAAAACCCAGTAAAAGAATCTTAAAATCTATCCTAAAACACACTGGGAGCCAATGCAATGCAGCCAATGCTTCACAGGGTAAATGAAAAGTCACTCAGCCCCATCTGCTGCTTGTGTCCAGAATACCACGTTTGCAACTTCTGAGTCTCCGGTCCGGCGCCCTGAAGTCTCACAAAGTCACATATTTCACAAGGGTTAGGCTAACCTAAAGTGGCTAGCTGTTATGCTAGCACCGGAGTGTTTTTAGCTCATGATTCCTGATCTCCCTGCTTGAACACAGCTGATTTCTTTGAATGAGTAATGAACCGCTCCAGTAGAAAGCGGTGAAGGCTGAGGAGACATTTCAACTGTTAGATTTAGGTATTTCTGAGCAGAGACATTGCTAACGCTTTTACAACAGTGTTTTAAAACGGACACTAGGGGGAGCTAAAAACAAGCCAAACCGCATAGCGTCCCTTTAATTCATCAGTGTAACCAATGTAAACATGTCCTTCACAGGACAAAACAAAATAAAAAAATCACAAAAATAAAACTAAGAACTAGAGCTAGTACCACTGTGGACCATGGTGAACATGGAGCTGCTAGTGCTGCGTCACCATATCCAGATACAGCTACAGACATTTCTGCCATCCATTTAAAGAAACTCTGCTTCAGTTCTCAGCAGTAAAAATATTAACACGTTTATTTCTAAAAAAAATAATATAGCAATGATTAAGCTTTTTGCTGATCAGAAATTCAACTTGAAGCCACTTTTCTGTCAGTGCAATGGACTATAAATGCAGAGTCAGAGCTCATTCACTCAGTTTATCCTCAAAGAAGAGGTCAGAACTGCCTCATGGGAAAAAAACGAAGAAAGTGTCAGGCTTGGGCTGCTGAGCGGCTAACGCCACTCTGCTCTCTGAGGCAGAAATGTGGGTCACAGTAGGTACTAAGACCCTCCCCCAGTCCTCTCTGTCCTAATAATCTAAATCTTTGAAAGAACGAAGCTGCGGGGACTGATTTGGTGAGAGGCTAAATGTGGCAGTGCACTTTCAGGAAAACACAAATGAGTCACCATTTATAGTGAATTCTAATAAAATGTCCCCAAAATAAAGAGATGTTCACCATTATGGGTCAAATTTTCCCAGCACTCACCTTGGTTCCACCCACACTAATGATGCGGTAGACGTTACGGTTGGCATCGTAGAAGAAAGACACGGTGACAGCGTGCTTGCTAGCAGGTATCCAGTTTCTCTTGGTGGCGGGGTCGATCTGGAAAACATGGGCGCGAGTGCTGAAGATCGGCTGCTCCCTGGAAAAGGAAACAAGACGGACGGTGAGATTCTGTAGGAAAAAGCGTTCATCCTGTGGAGACTTTGGTAGATTTGCAGACCTCTCATCATCTGGTTAAGGGCTTTACGAAATTTAAACCATTGCACATTAAAAAGCTCTAAAATCCAAGCACTGAAAAGGCTTGGATTTTAAAAGGAATGCACCAATACTGATACCCGTATCGGTAACTTACTAAGGTCATGTACTCATAAAAGTACTCCAATACTGTGGAACTGCTACTATTTGATGTTGCGTGATGCTCAGCTCTCAGTTGAGCTTCAGTGAGAGGCAACAACAGCTAACTGGAGCTAACTCTGGAGCAGATGGAGTCAACTTACTGGTGTTGTAGTATTAGTAGTAGTAGTAGTAGTAGTAGTAGTTGTTTTTATGTAGCAGTTCGAACCCTCACCAACGTTTGGTTCAGTAAGTTCCAGTAATCTGTTCATAATGCTGATCAATTCCCAAAGCGTTAGCATGTTTAATTTAGCCGCTAGCATTTTGCTAACAGGTGCACAGAAAAGCTGATTAAAGTTTCTACCTCAACCTTTACTTCAGATGAATGTGACTTTTTATTTTGTAGTGAATCAACCAGCTGACAGATCCTGTCTGGTTGTCACATGACCTGCTGGCTGCTGATGATCAAAGTTATTGTGTTTAAAAACTGTATTTTAAAAAGGCTAAACTAGTATTTGACTTCTTTTTCTGTTGTACCAAACCATGATTTAGACCAATGGCATTTATTAGTAGCATATTCGTATTGGTACTTGATATTGACAAGTACTTATATGAAAGTAATCATACTCATTATCGTTTTTTTTAATCTATTATCGGTGCATCCCTAGATTTTAATATGGTAATTTCAAGGTTTTAAAAGTGTTTGATTTGTTTTATTGACTTTTTCCAACATAGAAATACCATGTTTAAAATGAAAGAAAGAAGACAAACGCTCCAGAAACGCACAGAACAAATGCTAAACTAAACTAAACTAAACTAAACTAAACTAAACTAAACTAAACTAAACACCTAAAAGACACAGAGGTTGTTATTAGCATCACATTTGCACATTGTGTAATCTTGATTGAGTTCTATCCTGTAAGTCAGATATGTCATCGTCCCAACATGGCCAGGGTGGAGGGTAACTGTCACAATCACAAGTATTAGCACTAATGTTGCACGTTTTTCCACATCATGTCTCATGTCACATCATGCCCAAGTCTCAGAAACAAGGGCAGCTTTCATTATTGTTTTAGGCAGATCCAGTACTATCAAGTTACAAAATGATCATCTGGACACAGATATTGAAAGTATTGTTTTTCCAGTCAGTCATTTCATAAGATCCCCATATTATCCCAAATGTTTATATGTCAATATTTTTAAAACTTAGGTCTTCATATTAAACTATTTTGGTAATTTCTTCCAACCATTCATGTTTTTTCTTTCCTATGTTTGAGAACATGATGTGATGTGATAAGGACCAGTCAGCGCCACAGATTCTGATGACCTGTCAGCTCCAGTCCTGCTGGTATTAACCCTAAAACACAGGGCTCTGTTGTAACTCTGTATCCAGGACTTTGTTAGCAAACATCATAATCCTCATAATCCACAAATTCCCAGTCATCCCACATTCATGTAGCAGTGCCTCCACCCCTCTCACATCTCCAGTATCCCATAGTTTCAGCCTTGCCACCTTACAGGGAGTCCAGTATCTGTGGATGGTCCTTAACCAGGTCTGTTTTTCCCTTGATATTTTATCCCAGGTTCTCACTATCTCCTCCCACACTTTATTGACTATCCCATCCTTTACGTCATATTCCCAACTCTCCTAAAACCAGTGAGTCTTGGTGGGTGAGATTGTCTCATGAGGTTGTAATCCCTGGAAGACCCACCATTAGCCCTAGCATATGACCTGCACACACTTTGACAGCACACACCTCCTAAGTTTGAAGTTCTCTCTGTTTCAAGGATTTTATATTTAGCCATCAGTTGAGCAAACAATGTAAAATTTTTATTCTGAATCACATCTTCAATAAAAATGTTCACCAGTGCTTGAATTTTAAATCTTTGAAACTAGAGATGCACCAAAAAACTAGTGATCAACATCTGTCAGCGTGACTGGCTCAATCTGTGATTGAAACTCAAAAACCCAATTAATTTCTTCAGCCCATGAACTCACCATCACTAACATCACTAAGTGGTAAATATTACAAAGAGAGGTGAAGATTTTACATCTAGAATCAGATCTTTATACATAGCAGCTGTATCAGTTTTACTGACTGTTTAAATCCCAGCCTGTTCAGACCTGGGTTCAGATCTGGACCTCAGGATGAGCCAACTAACCTCTACATTAATCTGCTGCCCACTCTTCTACCTTCTATTAAAACTATTCAGTCACTCATTCAAACATCAATCATGAGGCCGACATGATAATTACTGATGCAGACTTTGGCAAAGTGCGTAGCGAGGGTGGAAAAGGGAGCGGGGACAAGGTCCGGAGTCTCCAGCCAGGAGAATCGGGACAAGCTAAGCACTTGCACACCTCTGCGGGAACGTGCAAATGAGGGGCACAAGGGTGGAAGTGTGAGTATTGGGACAGGGCCCTAGTCTGACTTCCACCTGGCTCTGCAGGTCTTCTTCTATGGTGTGAAATAGTGGATGTTTACTATCATTACAGGGCATTATCGCCACCTACTGTTAAGGAATGATGACATTCTTTTTTTTAGCCCAGGCAAAGACCTGTGACCCACTGAAAACAGGTCCACGGCCCACCAGTTGAGAATCCCTGCTCTACTTTACACATGGTGCCAGTCAGACTTATGAATTCACTCTAAATTAACCTTTTAAAAGACTAAACAAAGGTAAATTGAGCAGAGAAGATGTGGATTTGTCAGGTTAACATCTTGAGGTGTTTCTCTCAGGATTTCAGGAAACTAAACAAAAGTCAGGAGGGCGAGAAAAGTTCACGCTCAGGTTCAAAGACTGCTTACCTTTCTCTGTGGTGAGGAAACATCTTACAGGCTGAATCAGACTTATTTTCTGCAAAATAAATAAACACATCAAATGAGTGTGTCTGTTCACCTTAACCAGTATCCAGTAGATAATAAAAAGGTGTTCCCCTGATTTAACACCACTCACCCCATGTTGCCCTGAAGCCCTGCTGAGTGTTATCTAACAATATTTTCTCCTGCTGCTGCTGTAGTCTCTTTTTCTTTCAGTCTGGGCCACCAGATGCTTTAATCCTGCTTTACTCTCCGGGGGGTGAGGGTGGGGGTGGGGGAGGCACTGCACTACAGCCTTATGCAGCAGCCCGTCAAGTGTCAGCGCCCGCCGTCCGCCTTCCGGCTCGGCTGAGTCCAGAGAGTCACAACCCACAGGAGCAGGAGGAGGTGATGGATGGAGTGACCTCACACCGACCTGGGTCCATCTCTTTCGGGTCAGAGGATGCAGGAACACCCGTCTCTTCTCTCTTGGTTCTGGAGCTCTCAGCTTCAGCTCCTCATCCGTGGTACCTGCTGGCTCTGCAGCCTCCGATCTGGAGCAACTCTATCTGTATGTGACGGCGAGGCAGGGAAAGTGTGTCAACCCGCCTGCAGCCGATTCGCCCGCATATGTGCGTGTGTGTGTGTGTGTGTGTACTGCAAAGAAGACATTACAGATTAGCAGGACTAGTTTAAGACTGTAGCAAATCACAGCTTCTCTCTCAATTTTCCAAGATTTTAGAAAATTTGTTTTTGCAACAACTTGAAGGTTTTATATATTTTTAAACCAACATATTATTAGACCTTTAATACGAGTTTAAGGCAAAAAGGTCAACTTCAATGGCAACAGTGGATGTAGCTTCTTTTTTTTTAAGGAATAGACTGTGGGAATGTTGGTGCTGAAAAAGTGTCTTGACACTGTAGACCAGTGGTTCTTAACTGGTCTGGCTTTGGGACCCACCATCCCCCCATTACAAGCTCTGACCCAAAATGAGAATTTATTTAAAGAAATGTTGGTGCAGTTAGAACCTGAGATATAAATTCTATTGAGTTTATTCATAACGCTCCAACTAGCAGTAAATAGAAGAGTACACTAACACAGGAAACAAGTTTAATGATCTGCTATAACAACCATCAGGTGGTGGCGCTAGAGAGGAAATATTCCTCTTTACCTTCAAAGATCTTCCAGCCACTCTGGCTGGTGGAAAAAAAACTGCACCAAGCACTCAAACATTTTACTAGCCACCATTTTTATTTTTTGTATAACATGAGCCTTGGTCAGTCTGTATCTCTGCTCTGAGGGATTTGTACTTCATAAACACTCTGGCTTCCTGTTCACATAGGTGCTGCCTGTCTTTATTCCCTTCCTTTCATCTAATCTACAAAGGACAAAAACGTATTACATCTGATATTTACGTGAATCTTTATAACTTTAATTGCAACAACAAAATAACTGTACGCTTGTGTAGCTTAAGAGTTAGCTAGCAATATGATCAGGGGTGTGCATAAACAATGTGTATGATGTCACTGTCAAAGAGATGTGTGCAGGATTCTAACTTTTGTATTGGTAATTAGTAAAAGTATTGAACACAAAAGTGTGCTTTACCTGAGTCAGAGAAATTGTGCAGGTTAGGATTTTGGTATGAGAGTATACGTACTTCTGAAGGCTGTGAGTGCTAAGTCTTTTGAATACAGCTCTCGTTTCTTTAACTTTGAAATCTTCACAGCTGTGAACAAGAATTCATTTTTGTGGGCGTAAGCAACATCTGATAGTTTTATTTGTGGTTTTATTTTGAAAGTAGTTCAACAGGAAGCCAGGGTACTTCCTGTCTGTGTATGTGTTCTTGTACTTGTTTTGTGCAGTTGAGTAAATGAGTTATGGCGGTGCCGACACGGTGTTTTACCGTGCAGCCGGGGGACCGTGTTACTGCCTGGCTCAAGGCGTAAAACAGCCTCCATCTCTTGTTGTGAAATGGTTATGCAGCAGGTGTGTGGAAACTTTAAAAAAATAAAACTGTAGTGGGTAGGAAAAAATTGAAATGATGTCAGAGAGACAATTAATCGAACCCCGATTCCACCAAACACATCGCACTCCAGATTCAAAGATGGCTGACAACAGTAGACCTAACATGTGGCGTCCAGTATTTTTTTTTTTAAACTGTGCTATTTTATATAACATACAGTCGTTGGACTTTCTGCTATAGCTTGCAAGCTAACAATATGTCAGTGAGGCTAAGTTAGAGCTAGCATTAATAGCATTAGGAGTTGGCTTGTGCTAATTAATTAGCAAGTAAGTCCAACAACTTTATCTAGGTTTCCTTTAAGGAAATGGCAATCAAGCATAATATGTAAATAAAGAAGCAGCATGTGTGTAAAGAGCTTTATTCTTACATACTTCTATATTCTTGCTTTGTTTTGAAAAGTGACAACATGAAAAATTACTGACAAACATCCCCTGAGATCTTTACATTTTTGTGTTCTGGTTTCTAAACTTAATGATTATCATCTTCCAGCTTCCCATGCACATTCTGAACACACTGTAACACACTATAAAATGAATGTGTTCTCAGAACAAAAGGAAAGGGGATTTGTGTTTGGTCAGTTGTTTCTTTGCTGTAACAGAAACTCTTGCATCATTAGATAGAACTCATAAACATTGTGCATCCATGTAATGAGAAACATGACTAAACACGTGTATTACCACCAAAAATATGCCAGAATGTTCTGGAACTTTCTCCTGATGGTACTCACTCTTGTTGTGAGCTAAGTGCTGCCAGGTGTGACTGAACTGATGACATACATGTTTAACCTTGTTTCAATCTGATGTTTCTACCTGGATTTCCTTAAGAACAGAATCAGTGAACAGATTCTGCTTTTCACACAGTTAAGTCCAAACTCCAAGTTTCAGTTACCATGGTAATCTAGACATGCTAAAAGATAGTAAACACTGTCTTTCATCTCGCTGGCTAAGCAGGAAATTTCACTTGGTAACTCAGCCTTCTGATTTAACTGATTTTATCTATCAACTGTGAGGCACCTGATCCAGCTGGTGCACAGAGTACCCTGATTAGTGTATTGTTAGTAGTCGTAGTAGTATAATGCTTGTTGTTCTTGTACTAGATCCCATAGGGACTACCCTCCAGCAGTTGAAGCATTTCCTGTATGACAGCCTGAAGGCCTTTTCCCAGGTCGCTGCTGCTGTAGGGTTTTCCTAGTGGAGGCACGTGGATGAAGGCACAACGACCTCGTCCCAGGTACAGAGACATGTAGTAGGTGTAATCACAGAGATACCTATCAAGTCCAAAGATTGTCTGTTAGCTCAAGCAGAGGCATTACTAAGCATTTATTGTCTTTCTTTTAGGTAACTGAAATCAAACATGCAACAGGGAATTACACTAAACAGAAGGTGTGTTCCACCAGCAGACTGTAAATGAACTCAGGATTTATTTCAATCATTTATTTCTCCCCTTTAAAACACAAACTGGTGCTGTATTTTATACCACTTGAAAGTCATCTTTACTACGAGGTCTAACTTGTATGGATGATGTAGTGCTCTCAATATACGTAGAGGAGCAGTCGTTTTACTCCGAGTCCTTCCCAAATGTCTGAGCGGCGCGCCTAACCCTATCCCTAAGGCTGAGCCCGGCCACCCTGCGGAGGAAACTCATTTCAGCGACTTGTATTCACGATCTCATACTTTTGTTCATTACCCAAAGCTCATGACCATAGGTGAGGATTGGAATGTAGATCAACATTCCACTTGATGTAGGACA
The DNA here is from genome assembly GCA_006937965.1 of Callopanchax toddi. Taxonomy (NCBI): domain Eukaryota; kingdom Metazoa; phylum Chordata; class Actinopteri; order Cyprinodontiformes; family Nothobranchiidae; genus Callopanchax; species Callopanchax toddi. The sequence goes on along the minus strand of SSNR01000068.1, from coordinate 352,096 downwards.
TCTCCTCCAACCTGGACTTGACAAGCCACCCTTTTCCACTCGAGAACCATGGTCTCAGATTTGAAGGTGCTGATCTTCATTCCAGTAGCTTCACACTAGGCTGTGAACCTCCCCAGCATGAGCTGAAGGTCATAGCTTGATGAACCTAGGATGACCACGTCATCTGCAAAAAGCAGAGACAAGATCCTCCTTCCATCAAACTCGACACCCTCCACAGCACAACTGTGCCTAGAAATTCAGTCCATTCTGTCAGTGACAAAGGACAGCCCTGGAGGAGTCCAACTTTCACTGGGAACAAGTCTGACTTACTGCCAGCTATGCAAACTACATGGTCACATATTTTTCTACATGGACTAAGATGTGATAAACAAGTTAAATTCATGTGGATGTTCTGTAAGGGCATGCTGGCAAGCACCTGGTGGCCAGGCTTTTACCCTTGGAGCCTGGCCGGGTACAGCCAAAAGAGGAGATGTGGATCTCTCTTCCCATGGGCTCACCACTCGTGGGAGGGGCCAAAGGGGTTGGGTGCAGTGTGAGATGGGCAGCGGGAACTATGGCGGTCTGATACTTGGCTACTGAAGCTGGCTCTTAGTACTTGGAATATCGTCTCTCTTGTGGGGAAAGAGTCTCTGAGCTGGTGTGTGAGGTTGAGAGGTTCTGGCTAGTTGGACTAACCTCAACACGACTCTGGCTCCAGAACCCTCCTCGAGAGGGGTTGGACACTCTTGTCACCAGGATACCTTAGGCTGCCGCTCGATGATTAACTTTGTTGTTGTTTCATCCAAACTGTGGCCGCATGTTTTTGGCACTCAAGTAAAGAGAAGGGGGGGAGCTGTCACCTGACCATTACCTGGTGTTGAGTTGGCTCTAATGGTGGGGGAGGAGGCCAGTCACACCTGGCAGCCCCAAATGTATTGTAACGTCTGCTAGGAGCATCTGGTGGAGTCCCCTGTCAGAAGGAGCTTTAATACCCACCTCTGGCAGAACTTCAAACATGTCTTAGGGAGGCAATTGTGGTCCACCATCCAGCATCTCAGGAGGGGGAAGTGGAGCATTACCAACACTGTATATGGTGGCGGATGGTGTGCTGCTAACCTCAATTCAGGTTGTTGTGGGTTGGTGGACCGACCCCTGTGCTGTGTTCCAACTACATGGGAATCACACTCCTGAGCTTCCCTGGTAAGGCCTATGCTAGGGTTCTGAAGAGGAGGGTTCGGCAGACTAAGATTCAGGAGGGACAATGTGGTTTTCATCCTGGCCGTGGAACACTGGACCAGTGCTATACTTTTAGCAGGGTCCTAGAGGGTGTATGGGAGTTTGCCCAACCAGTATACATGTGTTTTGTGGACTTAGAGAAGACGTTTAACCATGCACCTTGGGGAGTGCTGTGAGGGGCACTCCGGGAGTATGGGGTACCAGGCCCCTTGATACGGGCTATTAGGTCCCTGTAAAATTGGTGTCAAAGCTTGGTGCACATTGTCAGCAGTAAGTTAGGCTCATTTTGGTGGGAGTTGATCTGCGCCCAGGCTGCTCTTTGTCACCGATTCTGTTCATGACTTTTATGGACAGTATTTCTAGGCACAGCCAAGGTGCTGAAAGGATCTGTTTTTGTGGTCTTGGGATCAGGTCTCTGCTTTTTGCATATGATGTGGTCCTGTTGGCTTCATCAGACCGTGATCTCCAACTTTCGCTGGAACAGTTTGTAGCTGAGTGTGAAGTGGCAAGAATGAGAATCAGCACCTCCAAATCCGAGACCATAGTCTTGAATCGGAAAAAGGTAGAATGCCTTCTCTGGGTTGGGGATGAGGTCCTGCCCCCAGTGGAGAAGTTTAAGTATCTTGGGGTCTTGTTCACGAATGAGGGGGAAAATAGAGCAAGCGATCGAGAGGCAGATTGGTGCTGTGTCAACAGTGATGTATCGGTCTGTCGTGGTGAAGAGAGAGCTGAGCCAAAAGACGAAGCTCTCAATTTACCAGTCAATCTATGTACCTACCCTCATCTATTGTCACAAGTTTTATTTGCCCGCATATAAGACGAGGTTTTTTTCATACAGGATCGTCCTATATTCGGGCAAATACGGTAATGACCGAAAGAATGAGATCGCGGATACAAGTGGTCAAAAAGAGTTTCCTCTGCAGGGTGTCTGGGCTTTCCAGATAGGGTGAGGAGCTCAGTCATCCACGAGAGGCTTGGAGTAGATCCGCTGCTCCTGCTCATTGAAAGGAGCCAGTTGGATCAGGCATCTGGTTAGGATGCCTCCTGGACACCTCCCTGGTGAGGTGTTCTGGGCATGTCCAAATGGTAGGAGACCAAAAGGAAGACCCAGAACACGCTGGAGGAATTATGTTTCTCGACTTGCCTGGGAACACCTTAGGATCCCTTCAGAGGAGCTGGCCAAGGCGGCTGGGGAAAGGGAAGTCTGGGTCTCTGCTTAGGCTGCTGCCCCCATGACCCACCCAAATAAGGGTTAGAAACGGTGATTATTTCCACTGACAGTGTTGTTTAGGAGGGGGTCCTTTATTAATCTCAGTATTTCTTGTTTTTTATTTCTGAAAATTTTTCTGAAGTGTAAATGTGATATTTTTCAGTGGGTTATTATAGGTTGCATTGGATAAGTAGGACTGGTGAAAGACATTTAGTGTTTTCATTTAAGGAGGTGAAGGAAACACAATTTAAAAGTCTTTCAAAGGGGGTGTTCCTTTTCTATACCCACTGTATTTTATTAGTCTCAAAGTCAAGAAGACAGACGAAGCATCTATTCATTCTCAGCAGTGAAGTGATGGTAATCAGTCAGGTGGGAATTGTCTGATTGTTTTGTACTTGTATGAACATCACTTACCTTCCAGCATCCTTAGACACGGACACAGTGATCCCAGTGTTGGACTCATTGATCCTTTTACAAACGGTTTCCATGTTTAACACCGATCTGATGCATTCTGGGCCGTTTTCCATGCAGCACTGGAAGGCTGGGCAGTAGCTACTGTTGTCCAGGCGTGTGTAGCCCCTGTTATGGCCACACTGCTCCAGAGTGACTGAAGTGGCTAACCCAGAAACACCAACATGGACAACTAACTGCTCCAAAACAAGGTTAGAAAGTTAGTTTGGATCAACAGGCAGCGTAATAACTGGATTTCCTGTGAATATACCTGTGGCTGGTGTTCCTTCCACAAAGATGGCAAAAGGCTCTGAACGGCCTGGTAGTCCACAGGAAACTCAAACACATACAGATCCACTGCCTCACCCAGTCCTAAGCGCTGCAGTTCCTGTGATCAATACAGACATTAAAGGGACTTTTCAACCATTTTATATATGAGATGTAGGAGACTGAAGTAGTTTTACAATAACAGAAATACGTTGTGGACCAGGCTCTGACTAGACGTTAGCTCATTGGTCTTGAAGGGGACGAGGTTGTCAAGGAAATGTAGATGAAATAACTGATAGAATGCTACTGTAAAAGGACCCAAATATCCCTTTGAATTAGATTAGTTCTGCTCAATCTCAATGTATAATTACTTTAAAGAATAAATAATGTTGTAATGTGTACTGGCAACAATTGACAGACGTAAATGACCTTAAAGGTTTACAAATAGGTAATATAAGTGTTCTAATGCATTGGGTGACTTTTTTTAAGCAAGAGGTGTTTTAAATACCAGAAAAGTAGCAGATGATTTGTCCCCAATCTGATTAGATAAGAGTATTACTCCAGTAAGGGGACTACTTCCTGTTTGTAGAGACTCTGCATGCTTTGAGTGACCTCATCAGTGGGTGTGGTCTTTACTGTAGGTAAATAACTGATAGAATGCCACTTCTAAATGACCCAAATATCTCTTTAACACAGATATCAGCTGCAACGTAGAAACAGCACAACCTGCTGATTGTTACCTGCACCGCCGCCCAGCTGGAGTTTACAGTGTGCTCCCCAAAGGGTTCGAACCCTGCAGGAAACACAAGTTCAAGCTCTGTGATCTGCTGCTAGATAGACTCCCAGTTAGCACCGAGTCTCTGATTCATATGTAGAAGCAGGAAAGTTTACGGCAAATATAGAAACGTCAGGTTTGAAGGTCACATAAGGTTAAACATTAACTTAGAAGCACATGAAACACAGATCGGGTTCAGGAATATTCATTCATATTTCTTATTATTATTCTATTAAACCAGAAAACAGGAGCATCGATACTCTGTGCAACTGTTAAATCATAAAATCTACTCAATAAATCTCAACAACTCCAACAAGGAAACACATTCAGAAACTTTCTTCAGTCTGTGAAACAAGTGAAATCTCACCTGTCACTATCACTCTCTTCCTGTCGGCCATCATCCCCGTGTGATGGAGCCAAAAGTGTTTTAGATGAAACAGGAAGATCAAACCAAACAAGAATCTCAGGGTTGTCTGGTGTCTCCTTCAGCAGAAAGGAAGTCTCCCAGTAAAGATGGAGGAGGGGCACTGCCATCTACTGCCTGGACCTGGGCTTCATCCTGCATTTAAAACCAACTGTACCAAGTGATTTGTGATTATTTAAAGAACGCTGCAAAACATGATTGATTTTTTTTCCTTGAAAATAATACAGAAGATAATAAAATAATGATTTTGACTTACACCAAGCCAGAGCTTTAACCTCAGAACACATGTTGAGAAATGAAGGAGTTGTTTTGGTCAAATCTTGAAATGAACGTGTGATCTAATAAATGGCCTCAGACAGTGTGTTATTATATAAGACTCTAATGCATCAGTGTTAATATTGTGGGTTTTTCTTGAAATTTAAAGGACGGTTTGTAACGAATCACCCAAAATTAGTTTTATTAAGAATAACTCAAGTTTTTGTGTTTTAAACAGCATTTAAAGGGTTAAAATCATAAATGATCTAAATCAATAAAAAATACTTTAATCATCCCAGAGGGAAACTTGATTTTTTAGTAACTCATTTAAGGATTTTCAAATAATTATTACACTGTAGATGGTTCTAGCTGGACAGAAGGGTGTTGCAGCAGATCTGAAGACTGTTGTTGAGTTACGATGCTCAGGCTTGTCCATCATGTTCATCATTATTATTGATGAAAGTGATAAACCTCCTCTTCCTCTCTCTTTGCTCCTGTTCAACCACGTCTCTTTCTCTTGACCTCATTTGTGACTTTGGTCCCAGTTTGAGTTTTTTTTAAAGATTAGTTGCTTCCTTTTGTAAAGTTTATGCACCATAAGAAATGGCCAACGTGTTGGATTTCCCTGACGTGTGATCAGAACGGTCCAGACGTCCTTCTGAGCAGACCAGAGCACTGCTAGCCACACAACAGGAATATCTGATAAGATTATCTTTAGAAAAATCACGGTGGCGTCTTTAAGACTGTTGGAAGAGGAGAATCAGGCCAAAAACCATCTCTTGTTTGATTAGGAATGGTAGTGACATCCTGCAAATTGAATCATAAAGGATCCTGTGAAAAGTGAGATTTCACATTTATAATGAAACATATGAAGCAGGATCTCTTTAGCCCTCTGCACCAAGAAGAAAGCTATGAAAAAATGTAGCTTTAGCCTTTTTTGATTATTTGGGGCAAAAAGAGTTTAAATATATTGTAAATGAATAATAATATAAAAGTATTCAGTTTAGGTAATAATGTTAAATGTACATATTTTGACTGTGGTGCATTCTTGTAACTAATATTTAGTGATTTTATTTGATCTTTCATGTGTACGTTTTTATTTTTACTCATCAGGTTTTTGTGTTGTGCTTGGCTGTTTTGAAAGACGCTTTAAATAAAATTATTACCAATAATATTAGTTGAGCTTTTTATTCAAACATCCTTTTTCTTTAGTTTTTTTTATCGGTGCATGTTTCAGTCAGATAAAGGGACTAACGAGGGCTGTACACATGTAGAATATCACCACTAAAGGAGTCTCTGTGAGAGGATTTATTTATAAAATCATCAGATTTCATTTATTAACCAGAGTCCAAACATTTACAGTAAATTAAAGGGATATTTTGTCAACTCTCAAGTGGTGTAAAGTTATTCATCTATGGCCCACACACACTGGTGACATCACTCAAAGTGGGCGGAGTCTCTAGAAAGAGGAAGTTGTCCTCTGACTGGAGCAACACTTGTGGCTAGTGAGATCAGGAGAGTGGATTGGTGACACATAGCAGCTGAGATCAATCAGCTCTGAGGTCAGTTCACCAACACCTCAAGGAGGTTTTTGTCCTCGCCTCATCTAGTCTGAGTCACACCTGCTTTTTGTCATCAGCATATCAAACTCTGCAGGACTTCTATGGTGTGAAACAGTGGATGTCAAATAACATTACAGGGTGTCATCGCCACCAATGTGAATAGATGACGTTCCTTTTTATTTTCTATTAACATCTTTTAGCCCAAGACGGGTCTGTGGCCTTTGGGTTGCGACCCACCAGTTGAGAATCCCTGTCTGAGAGAGTGCTCTAGAACTTCATGCTTGGCTAAAGTCAGAGCTGTTTCTCATGCCTGGTGCCTGTTTAAGATCCACACCCTGAGCAGCTAAATGACTCATGTTCTGAACACTGGCTGGCACTGACGAGAAATAACACACACCCTCCAGCTGACAGAGGCTTAGGAGGAGCAACACACACACACACACGCACGCACAAATGCACACACACACACAACTCCATTGATCACCTGCACCTCAGCAGCTAATCAGTTCTCTCTGTCTGCGTCACCCTCTGCGTTGCCATGGTAACTGATGATGCTGTCCCTGCTCTGCGGTGCTGATGTGGACGATCCGCTGACGTGCTTCTGTGGGTGATGTTCTCCCTACAGTCGTGTTAATTCTACACCCGGTTCTGACCGGATCCAAATCAGCAGCACGTGAGCATCAACACACCAGCCTGTGTGTCCCTCAGCAGGAAGCCCGTCATCAGAACTCAGATGAACTAAAGGTCTTTGTTGAGATTTTCTCCTGCGAGACTTTTCTCTCCTTTACAATGCAGATGGAGTTTATTACAGTTTGTTTCTGTTCCGAAGTGGCCTTTATCGTTTTATTTATTTCGTTAGGACCACATGACATCTTTCCCCCATGAGTTCCAACTAGAGGACTACTTCCTGTTTGTAGAGACTCCGCCCAGTTTGAGTGATGTGGGCGTGGTCTTGACTGTAGATAAACACTTCAGATTGACTCTTGAAAACATCCATTTCAACCTAAACAAGACAAAGTTTGTGAGGCAGGAAGTCATTGATCAGTCTTAGAGCCCCTCAGGTTTCTGACCCGGTCTTGGATGTTGTTGTTTGTGAGAACAGGAGGTGTTTTACTGGTTTCCAGCTGCTCTCTGGGACAGGAGGAACCTTTAAACCAGTTCCTCTCGTCCTCCTTCCCCGCCCTGCACTTTTGGCGATTCTGCTTTTTTTTTTTTTCTGTTCCTACTATGACATCAAACCACAATGCATTGCGTTGTTTGTAGTTTACCCCGCGTCTCCATGGCAACAGGGACCGGCTCGGCCCCCTTTATTCAAATTAAACCGGAAACCGGGGAGGTTTCGGTCCAATCTCTGCGCTCCGGAATGACATAATGGAATTTTACGCGCCGTGCGCAGTCAGGTCCGACCGTCCGGGACGCAAAACATGAACCCGATCTGCGCAACGGAACCAGCGGCCCCCTGAGTCCGGCTCTACTGGGACAGAACCAGAACCCGAGGCTCGGTTCGGTTCGGTTCGGATGGAGGATGAACACTCAGAGGCTCTCAGGCGTCCAGAGCACGATGATGAAGAAGGACCCGAGTCTGAACCCGGACCAGCACACCCACGAAGCCAAATCGAACCCGCTCCGGGACGCGGGACCGGATTTGGGACTCCTTAAGCTGGCCTCTCCGGACCTGGAGCGTCTGATCATCCAGTCCAGCGGGCTGGTCGCAGCCGGAAACCCGAACCTTCAGTTCGGCTACCCAAAGTCTGCCAGCGAGGAGCAGGAGTTCGCGGAAGGCTTCGTGAAGGCGCTGGAGGACCTCCACAAGCAGAACCAGCTGAGCGCCTCCGCGGACCGGATGGATCTGCTGGGTTCGGCCGGGCTCCAGCCGTCAGACCTGCCGGTCTACACCACTCTGAACGGGTACGGCGAGGCTCCGCCGGGACACGCCTCCGTCAGCCCGTTCCCCCCTCCCGGACCGCTGAAGGACGAACCCCAGACCGTCCCGGACGTGCAGACCTTCGGGGACAGTCCTCCTCTGTCCCCTATCGACATGGACTCCCAGGAACGCATCAAGGCGGAGCGCAAGAAGCTGCGGAACCGGATCGCCGCGTCCAAATGCCGCAAGAGGAAGCTGGAGAGGATCTCCCGCCTGGAGGACAAGGTCCGGAGTCTGAAGAACCAGAACAGCGAGCTGGAGTCCACAGCCAGCGGCCTGAGGGACCAGGTGGCCCGGCTCAAGCAGAAGGTCCTCAGCCACGTCAGCAGCGGCTGTCAGCTGATGCCCAACCAGGTCCAGGTCTACTAAAGACTCTGATCCAGGACCAGGTCCAGGTCTACTAAAGACTCTGATCCAGGACCAGGTCCAGGTCTACTAAAGACTCTGATCCAGGTCTACTGAAGACTCTGATCCAGGACCAGGTCCAGGTCTACTAAAGACTCTGATCCAGGACCAGGTCCAGGTCTACTAAAGACTCTGATCCAGGTCTACTGAAGGCTCTGATCCAGGACCAGGTCCAGGTCTACTAAAGACTCTGATCCAGGACCAGGTCCAGGGCTACTAAAAACTCTTATCCAGGTCCAGGTCTACTAAAAACTCTGATCCAGGTCCAGGTCTACTGAAGACTTTGATCCAGGACCAGGTCCAGATCTACTAAAAACTCTGATTCAGATCCAGGTCCAGGTCTACTAAAGACTCTGATCCAGGACCAGGTCTACTAAAAACTCTGATTTAGATCCAAGTCCAGGTCTACTAAAGACTCTGATCCAGGATCAGGTCTAGGTCTACTGAAAACTCTGACCCAGGACCAGGTCTACTAAAAACTCTGATTCAGATCCAGGTCTACTGAAGACTCTGATCCAGGACCAGGTCCAGGTCTACTGAAGGCTCTGATCCAGGTCCAGGTCTACTAAAAACTCTGATCCAGGTCCAGGTCTACTAAAAACTCTGATCCAGGTCCAGGTCTACCAAAGGCTCTGATCCAGGTCCAGGTCTACTAAAAACTCTGATCCAGGTCCAGGTCTACTAAAGACTCTGATCCAGGTCCAGGTCTACTGATGGCTCTGATCCAGGTCCAGGTCTACTAAAAACTCTGATCCAGGTCCAGGTCTACCAAAGGCTCTGATCCAGGACCAGGTCTACTAAAGACGGATCCAGATCCAGCTCTATACTGAAGTAGTCCTGGACCAGGACCTACTAAAGACTAGCTCTAATTCTGAATTGGGATTAGGATCATGGTTCAGGAACAGGATCCAGGTTAATGATCAGGATCTAGATCCAGGTCCACTGAAGGCTAGATCTAATCCTGGACCAGGATCAGATCCAGGTCCTGGATTAAGTCGTACTGAAGCTTGAGTCCTGCTCGTTGTGCTGAAGGACCTAAACAGACTAACGTAGACAGACGGGTTCAGGACCAGGATCTGGTCTGACCTGGAGAGCAGGTCTGGACCTCAAGTGGTCGAGATTCAGCACCAGAGACCGACTGGTACCAGAACTGTTCAGAACCAGGAGTGTCAGCTGGACCAGGTCTACAGGAGTGGACCTACAGACCCTGGTACCACCAAGTGCCCCCCTCCCCTCTAACGGGCGCTGATCTAAAGTAAAACCTGGAGTCAGACTTCGTTTCACAACAATCAGCTGGAAACAAGAATAATAATTCAGTCAGCTCTAAAGATCATCAGCCAATCAGGAAGTTCCTTCTATTTTATTTTTGTTCATTTATTTAAATATTTTTTAAATAAATTAGAGGTTACATCAAGGTGTTCTAACTTCAGGAATAAACGTGGTTTAAATTCAGACTGCTGTGGCAGCCTACCAAAATAAAAGTGGAGTAAAGAGATCCTTCATTTTATTTTCTTTAAAAATGAATTAAACAAAGAAACTACTTTCATCTAAATGTTCTAAATGTAAGACTAAATGTGGCTTTAACTAGATATTGAGCTAAATTCAGACTGCTGTAAAACAGTAGCAGCCTACCAAAATAAAAGCGGGGAGAAGAGATCCCCTAAGGTCTCGGACTTCCTGTGATGTTATGTGTAACTGTTTAACCACGGATCAATGGATGCAGAGAGGACACACACAGGGTTAATCACTGTGGTTAAATCCTGTCTTTGCCCTGCTTTTATTTTGGTAGGATATTGAATTTGCACTGCCTCATTTACACTGAGATTTAACCTTTAGATGTAACCATATTATGAATAAATATACTCCGATTTGACTTATACATTTAGATTTCATACTAAACATTTATTTCACACCTTATAAAAAAGTTCAACCATGCAGACATTCTGTCCATTTTCCAAAGTAGCGAGGTGAAAAAGAGACTGTTTTGATTGTTGAGCTGAATGTGAGGAAATGCAGCTGTTAGTTTTAGCGTGCTACTTTATTATCAGCTTCCAATAAAAATGTAATATCAACGTTTACAAGCACTTAGTCATGAGAAATATATTTTATTTACAGAAACTTCGTTTTATTTCCATTCTGTCGTTGGCTCAAACAAACTTGTCTTGTTTCATACGGACGTTAACTTTGTATTTTTTATTGTGATGACTCACCTGATGTTCCTGAATGTACCGACTGTATCTGTGTGTTGGATTTGCCTTCATAATAAATTCACCACCTTTTATAAATTCACACGTCCTGGGTCTCATAATGAGGAGAGATTCTTCAACAGGTTATTGTTCAACTCTGAGGGTAGGAGAGAGGCAGTGTTACGCCCCCTAGTGGAGACACCTGTGCCTGGATTTCAATCCTGGTAGCAAGAGGAGAGAATCTGATGATTTGATTTGTTCAAAAACAATCACAGAAATGAGATCAGCAGCTGAATAAATGGTGTTAAATTATAGGCACGTTATTCTGATGTCTGCCATCTTTCCAGCCCTCGTGTTCTGCTGCTGGTTTTCCAGGAGCATCCTGAGTCTCCGTCAGCTGGACTGGTTCTAACCTGCAGCACAGCTGACATCAAACAACACAACTCACTCTTTTACATTTTTTAAATTTATTCCTCAATCTAGTAAACCTGGTGTTACAGTATTACAGCACATTTCACACAACTAATATCTGAAGTTCCTATTTACACTTCTTAGATCAGCTACAGAGGGAGGATGAGGAGGAACACGGCGTGTCCTTAAGCCATTAGCAAGTAGCTAAAGAGAATAAATGAACAGGTAACAACACAAATGTGAACCTGTAGAGGTAAAACCAGTTTCTAATGAAGGGAATTCATCAGAAACATGTTTCCAGTTAGAAGCTGCTGCAGGGCAGAAACACCAACTAAAGCTTCAAAGTTCTTTTCTGGTTAAAAAAAATTAAAAACTAACAACATAAACTCCTTTTTTCTATTTGATCTATAAATAAATAAAAACTAAACTCGACACAGATGTGCTCATTAGCTACTTGTAATAAAGAGCTTAAGCAGAGTTTGTTATTCAGCTTTAAAGCTTGAACACATGAAGGAAAAGACTTGAAATCTCCCAGAACTCTACTGTATAGTAGATTTAAAACAAACATACCCCTCAGCAAAGCCAAATTTGGAGTTTTCACAATAAGATTACCCACATAACTAATAAACTGTTAAAATTTAGTTCATTATAAAGCTGTTAACGTCTTATAAAGTATTAATAAGCAGTCGGTAAATCGATCCGATGTATAAACAGCATGTTGAAACGGTTTAATGCTGTTTGTAAACCACTTCTAACACGTTCATTAATCTATTATAAAGATGATATTATCGTTTCTTTCACTGGAATGTTTTATTGTCTCCTTGAAAAAGCCTCCAAAGCAAACACAATTCAAATGTAAAAACTGGATTTCCCGGCAATTAAAAACTATTAAACATGCATTTACAAACTGAGGTCGGAATAAATCCAAACACTAACTTTGCAAATAAGTCATAAATAAAATAAATAAATAAATAAATAAATAAATAAATAAATAAATAAATAAATAAATAAATAAATAAATAAGCTAAATTATTTCTGCCTGACTTACAGGATGTTTGGGTCACATTTGATCAGTTATTTATCTACAGTAAGAACCACACCCACTGGTGACATCACTCAAAGTGGGCAGAGCCTCTACAAACAGAAAGTAGTCTTCTTACAGGAGCAATACTCATGGCTAGTCAGACCAGGAGAGACTCTGATGCAGATAAGTGATAAATTAGCAGCTAATGTTTGGGTATTTAATAAAACTCTTACTGACGTTTTAGAAGAAGGATTTCACAATGATGCCGGTCTGTCTGCTGGAGGTAGAAAACCCTCAGAAATAAGCTAATTCTAAACAAACAGAACCCAAAACAAAGCAGAAATGTCTTGTTTCCTTCACTGTTATAGAACTCCATAATTAAAGAAGTCCTCTGAAGCCAAAAGCAGGCGGTTATGACTGTCTGGACGGGGAGCGTTCACCTCATAAGTGTTCAGGTTTCTGCAGTATCGGATCAACAGCTAACTTGCTAGCATTCTCACTGCTGGTTTTCTAAATGTAAACATTACAGAATAATGTTAGCAACAGCTGGGTTTTAACAGACATAGCACGTAAGCTAACCAGTCTGCTGTTGTTGTTTTTTACATGTTTAAAAACTTTCAAAATTCAATATCCGGGATAGGACCAAGTTGTAGCTAAGGGTTTAGGTTTTTCCTTCATAGAGATTCTGGGTTTTTCCATGAGGTAAACAAAGATGTCTGACCACTCCACTGTAACTTGAGCCACCAAGTCCTAAATCCGTCAACCAGACAGTGAGTACAGGTCAGGATACGTCTCCCCATTGCTAACGGTTAGCTTAAGATAACCCGGCGTCTTCTACTAATAGTATTCTGATCTATCATATTTAGTGGGGGGGGGGCTAGTAATGATGACACTTCTACAACAGCTGTCGCTTTCTGCCACCATTTAGACTCTGCCCACAAAACATGTAGAAAATGTTTACAAACAATGAAATGGTGAAAACCACCTGTTTGTAAACCTCTAGTTTACCATGAGATCATTTCTGTAGTTTATAGTGTTTATGCTGCTGCAGCAGGACGTACAGTAGCATAGTGATCCAAACGTTGTTCAAATGAAACGAATACCATAAACTGTCTATGACATGTTGTACAGGTTTAAACAGGTAACACAGTAACATTTTTCACCAATCTGCAGCATTGTCTCTCCTGATTTGACCAACCATGAGTATTGCTCCAGAGGACTACTTCCCATTTCTATAGACTCCTCCCACTTAGTGATGTCACCAGTGTGTGTGGTCCTAGATAAATAACTGACACTTCAGAACGACCCAAACATCCCTTTAAAGACGGTTTGTTGTGAAAACAACAGAAACAGAAACAAGTCGCTGACCTGAGAGGAAAGAACAGACTCCCACTGAACATCTCCAACAGGGTGGAGCCGAGACAAACAGAAGCATCGTTTAAGGGACGTTACAGACAGGACAGGTCAGAACCACCACTCTGTCTGTTAACATGAAACAGTAATCCCCATCTATATGACTCACACACACACACACTCAACAAACCAGAACCAGTTACAAACATCAACTACATGCAGCAGCGACGCCATCAGACTTACAAATTCAGTACTGACTCTGCACTTCTGTTTATTTTACACCTATATTGTAGATATTCTGTGCATTTTAAACTGCACACCTGTTGATCATTAGATATTTATTTACTCTGTTTATCTGATAAATTATGCATTATATATTTTTTTTTTGCAATAGTTTAAAACAAAACGACTCTTCAAACTATTTAAAAAATGTCATTACAAAACATCCTGGTGGCAGAAGGACTAGAACGGAGGCTTGGTTTAGAGCACGTGACTTCAGTGATCGCGTGTTTCATCAGGACAGTCACTCAGACAGCAGCTTTATACGAACCACTGATGTGTTTGTAAAACTGAATTTCCTGCTGTCAGAAGTCTTTAGCAGTGAGACCAGAGTGTTCTCTTTAAGAGAGAGAAATAAAACTCTACATGTCCAGACTTTTAACCAATAAAAAACTTTACAAATGAGTTGAGATGATATGATCACATTACAAGAATCAGGAGTTGTTCCGTTTCCAGCATAAACCTCTCACCAGCCTTCAGACTGATTTAGTGGAAAAGAAATATTTCACAAGAACAACATCAAGTTTAGGATGATTAAAGGACACGCTGCTGTTTTCAGGTCATTCTCTCACTCAGTTCTGTGTACCTGTTCAGACTTTATCATTAAAAAACAACAACAGATGAGTCACCAACATGCTGAAGCCTGGTTCCTAGACAGAGCGGTGAGGCCTGCTGACTGGTAGCTTTTATATATAGATACGTGTTCTTTAAGGAGTTTAAAATCAATTAACGGGCTGAATTTTAGTTGAACTGATCCTTAGCAGCACCTGGACATATTTGTGGACACGAGAGCGCACGTGGTCGGCTCTGACGGCAGCGCAGCTTTTAACAGGTGAAGCTGAGAACAGCTGGCTGTATATTTATACTGGAGGAATCAATGGAGTATTAATAGAATTATCAATAGCTGCAGCTCTAAACAATAACAAGTCTAAAAACAATAAACTAACATGTACTGGTCCACAGGCTACGCTGCTCCTAATGCAGAACCGGATCCTGATAAAAGCTCTTCATTTATATATTTATATATATATAACTAAAAAACATTTCTTAAAATATTTCAATAATTTCTTGAATTAAAGACAGAAAGTAATTTTCTAACTACCCTGTTTGAACATAAACCTGGGCTGAATGTCCACAACAACACCGAGACCGTCAGACAATCAGAAGCTCAAACCGTGAACTCTCCAAACTAACGGATTTGAAACATTTACAATTTAGATTTAGCCTCGACTGCGTTTGTGTGTGTGAGTGTTTGGCTGGGTCCAAGTAGAAAACAAAGAAGCTGGGATTGTCCTCCGTCTGAATGGTCTTCACCACTCTGGATCGTCACTGGACGCCGAGGTTCCTGATCAGAACACCTCCAGCACTGTTCAGGCGAGGCAGCGCTCCGTGTGCAGACAGAGGGGTGGAGGATTAAAGCAGCCACGTTGTGTGTCTGTACGGCAGTGTTTGTCAAGTTTCTATGTGTAGAAAGAAGAAACAAACTCCAACTGGTAGAAAAAACATTAAAAATGTCTAAAACTAAGAGGGCAGTGTGTGTGTGTGTGTGTGTGTGTGTGTGTGTGTGTGG
>SSNR01000068.1:316286-336732 GCA_006937965.1 Callopanchax toddi | reverse complement strand
GTGTATAAGAGACAGGTCTTGATGAGACCTCTGGGGCTGCTCACTCAGCTGGGGCCCCTGCTTGGCTCCGGTGACGGTCGGGTCGTTGTTGTCCAGACTCTCTGCCATCCTCTCACAGATGATGTCCACCAGCCGCTCGAACGTCTGCTTCACGTTGATGTTGTCTTTAGCGCTCGCTTCAAAATACTCAAAACCTGTTGAGATGCAGGACAGAAACAGACACCCGATCAGCTCACACGTCACTTTAGTTTGAAGCTGATCCACAATAACTCGTTATTTATGGACATATTCTTCAGCAGTGAGCTGAGGAGAAGAGGTCTGCTGCAGGAAAATCAAACTTTTCATTTTAAACACAAAGTTTTCAGCAGAACAGCATCTAAACAGCTTCCAGGTTTTAGATTAAAAACACGTCAGAGTGTGATCAACCAGAACCGCATGGAAATAGTGAGCTAGCATTAGCTTCACTTTAGCCGACTTCCACATGAAAACATCGGCAGAAGAGGAAGTTTATTAAAGACTTGGTAGCTGGATGAGGAGAATAAAGTGAAGCTTGTAGTTTTAAGTCTTATTGGACGGTTTGGCAATGGAGCTGCAGCGCCTGGTGGTAGCGTAGCATGTTCAGCCGGATGGCGAACACATAACTGTCCTTTGCTGCCACCTATACGTATGCACAAGCAGCCAGTTTAAGCCAAAGCAATCTCAAATAGGTGACTTTGTGTTTTTTGGCAACTAGTTCCTCAATTTTAGGACTTTTCAGTCTTAAATTGGCAAATCAGTGCATGAATTGCTCTGTCCACAAAAATGCCAAAATGTCACTTGTGCGAATAAAACGCTGATTGTTGGACTGATGAATATTGGCTGGTAAAATTTTACTTATGGCCGAACTTCAATCTTCACATCCCTAGTATCGTGAACCCTTGCCATCCACCAGTTCCACCATATCAACACAAAGACCTGCTTTTTAACCCCACACCTCCCTTCACTTCCATCACCACCTGGCGTACTAACAAGGCCTGAACCCTGGCCTTTAGACTCACCCAGCTGCTCCGACAGCTGCCGACCCCTCTCTGAGGCCACGATTCGTTCATCATCCATATCGCACTTGTTCCCCACTAACAGAACTTGAGCATTGTCCCAGGAGTATGTCTTGATCTGGGTCGACCTGTAAAGAGACACACAGTGGTCAGAAATAAACAACATGTGAACCTAACTCCACAGGTTGAGATGAGTCTGTGTGTGGCTGATTAAGGTATCAGAATGTTCTGTGAAGCAACATAAATAACTTCCACATTTGATATAACTGATACTATAATAGCATTAGCAGCTACTATTGTGGTTCAGTGTTCATACTGTGGTCCCTAAAGCACTGTTTTCTCTCACCTGTATCCATTCCCACCCCACACCCAGATGTTACACAAACCATGAAGCTGTATTTCAGATTGTTTATTAAAAGTATGCTGCTCAAAAAAAAAAAGGAAAAAAGTGAACACTTTTTATGTGAGTATGTATCTCAGTAAGTAGAGTGGCCATGTGGCAACCAAAGGGTTGCTGGTTCAATCCCAGCTCCAGGTGGGTTACACTGTCGTCATGTCCGAGGGGGAGACACTTCCCCCACCTTGCCTGCTGGTGGTGGTCAGAGGGACTGGTGGTGGTCAGAGGGACTGGTGGTGGTCAGAGGGACTGGTGGTGGTCAGAGGGACTGGTGGTGGTCAGAGGGACTGGTGGTGGTCAGAGGGACTGGTGGTGGTCAGAGGGACTGGTGGTCAGAGGGACTGGTGGTGGTCAGAGGGACTGGTGGTGGTCAGAGGGACTGGTGGTGGTCAGAGGGACTGGTGGTGGTCAGAGGGACTGGTGGTGCTGATTGTTCTGCAGCTCCAGCTTCTGACAATCTGACCCGGGGCAGCCGTGGCTACAATGTGGCTCACTGCCATCAGCGTGTGAATGTGTGTGTGTGTAAACGGCTGAATGTAGTGTGAAGCGCTTTGGTCCTTGAACTTAAAAAGCACTATACAAGCTATTTGTCATTTTTATGTTGTTTTAAGGGCGACCGTGGCTCAGGGAAAAAGAGGTTGTCCACCGATCGGGTATCAGTGTCCAATTCCAGGCTCCAGGTGTCCAAGAATCCTACAAAAGCCCCAACTGCTTCCTTGACACTTGCTTCCCTCTGCTGCTCAGGGCTAGGGTAAATGCAGAGAACAAATGCCACTACGTTGTACTGGGGTATATATACGTTCCCTTTCCTCCTTTAAGTGTTCAATTTTAAATGTGGTTGTACATTTTACTATAAAAAAAATAAATTAATTCTATATGTAATTGTTTTTTCATTTAGAAAACATGGGGGTGGGGTGGGGGTCATCTTATAGTCATGGCCGTCTTATATTAGAAACAATATGGTAACAGCTAGTTTTCTGGTGTTTAAAATAAGTCATACTGATGCATTAGAATGATGTAATACCCGTTTGGAAACCATGACACCTTTTGTTCAGTTACCTCATGTTACAGTTTGACTTCTTTGAGCTAGAGTTGTTTTAAATACCCCAAAATTAGTTGGTAGTTTGTCACCGTTCTACAGCAGCGTCTCTCCTGATCTTACTAACCAGGAGTATTCCTCCAGAGAGAGAACTACCTCTTTCTAGAGACTCTGCCCACATTGAGTGATGTCACTGGTGGTCCTTAAAATGATCTAAATATCCCATTAAACTTTACATTTTAAGATGATTTAAACTGATCTGTATTCGTTGTTTTCAGCCCTCACATTAGTCAAATCTGAACATACACATGCAGCTCTCTGCATCAACAGCCTGACAAAATTCCACCCTTCTAGAAATGCAGCTGAGGGTCACAACATCACTCAGAGGGCCACACTTTGACCACGCCTGCAGATGGAACCATCTCTTAGCCATCTATCTACCACTATCTTTGAAGGTTTCTCGTCTTGTTCTCATGAACCCAGTGTAGTGCATCATATCTTGTGACCTGAATGTTTTGTTACATCCCTTGAAATAAAATGCTGAGGGTTCTCAATCAACCAGGTAGTTTGACCACTTCATCACAGGAGAAACATCCATCCCCTGGGCTTTTTGCTTGTGTCCTGAAGTCCTTCTTCCTAGTGAAAACTACCAAACGTCTCTTCAGAATCTAAATTAAAGTGATCATGAGCTGCAGTCTCTTACCAGTCTTGCACCGCATTGAAGGACTCTTCATTGGTGATGTCGTACATGAGGATGAAGCCCATGGCTCCTCTATAGTAGGCTGTGGTGATTGTCCTGTAGCGCTCCTGTCCAGCAGTGTCCTACACAGCCACAAAAACAGAAACCGTTTATAGGGTTTGGCACAGAAGATGATGACAATAAAAAGAAAAGACCCAACAAGAATTTTTGCCAGAGCTTTTACTTTATGAACCCCAAAGACAAGGGTCAGCTGCTCCTAAGAAAACAATACCTGATCCAAAAACTTGTTTCACCTTTACCAAGCTGTACAAGTTACACATCCACTACTTAGTGGGGAGGAATTCTGCTAAAAGTCTGAAACAACAGTTTTTACCTAAACAAAACACAATTCCAACAAGACAAAACAGCAGAACGATGAATACCCAAAATAACTAGCTATAGCAACTGCACAACGATGCAAACCAAACAACCAATATAGTAAATGAAAGCCTCCGCTGAACGGCGCAAGGGCATGACGCAGCGGGTCCAAGGAGATCTACTTCCATAAACACGTTTCCAAACGTTGTTTGCAAACCTCACAGATGATGAAAAATAACACAAAGTCAGGAGCTGCTCAGAGATTATCTTCAAAAATCGTTACCAGGGTGAGTCTAGTAGTCAGTATTTGGTTTTTTTTTTGTTTAGTTTTTTAAAATTAGATTTATTTCATTCAAAAGGAGAACACAAAACAAAACAAGGCCTTGTGAGCCGCTGCATCATGTCCTTACGCCGTTCAGTGGAGGCTTACAGCTGTTCTTTGTCATAAAGTAGTCCCGAGTCTAAAATAGTACCTGTAATTCCTTCGTGTTACTTTTTATTTTCACTTACAGTCAATATGTTGAGGTCACTAGGCAGGCCATTAGTATCACTACTGAGTGAGTTTTAAGGACATTTTTTTCTCACAATGCTAGTTGTTACCATTCACTTACAGTGTTTTACGCTAAGCTAATGCTAAAGGAGTACTGCTGGATCAGGAAAACGGCTAGGCTGGTTACAGATTGTTTTTGCCCACTTAACTAACTATGAGGAATATGGCAATAGACAAAAAAAAAAAAAAAATCACTTTCTGGTGGAATATCCCTTTAAATATGATATCAACAATAATACAACTAAACTCAGTAGCTGCTGAGATATAGCCACTTATTTTGGGTATGTCATTTTCAAGCAGATGTCTCAAAAAGAGGTCTTCCTAATGGGCATTTAAAAACTAAATCAGCTCTGTTGCATTAAAAGAACAAATCTACCAACTGTTATCAGAGAGAACTTGTAATTAGAAGCCAGTTTATTATAATACAAAGTTCTATTAATATAAAATATATTGTTTGCAACAGAGACCTTCTTGTTCTTCTAATTCACGGGAGCCTCTATAGACTCCTGTAACGGCCAAGTTCACCGTTGAAGGTTTTTGCAAACCACACAACCTGCTGTTAAATAAAAAATGAGACTAATCAGCTGTTCAACTGGCTCCAGTATGCTCAAATCCAAAGAAGTCTGTGCTTTAGTGGGCTGACAGCCTGGAGATGCTAATCACCAGTCAGAGGATGCTGGTGTTTAGCTCAGTGGGTTTCTATCCAGGTCATGTTAGTCCAGCACTGTGATGAGTCACAACCCAGGTTAAATTATAGTTCCATGGTTGACTTTCCTGTGAAAGCCTGTGCAGAACAAGCCAAATAAGGAAGTGAGTACCATGCAGAGGCATTGCAGGCTGCAGCTTGAGAAATCCTGACTCATGTTTATTTAACTGGCAAATGCTTCTAAGTATTCTTTTATTTCAGGTGGTGAATGAATCTCTTTATGTTAGAAAATCCTTTAGACCAGAATGAAACATTGCTATTTCAACCATGTGTTTTAACTTTGGAGTATAAAAGAAAATATTAATGGCGCTGGAGTTTCAGTTTTGATTTGATGTAATTCATAGTTATATATTATCGTTTGTATATTATTCTAAATTGAGAATATAGTGAAGTTCTCATTTGAAACTCATTTTAACCACTTGTTTTTGCCATCTTGTTCTTTTGATCATTACTCAAAGTTCATGACAGTAGGTGAGGATCGTAACGTAAACCAAACGGGAAATCTCAGCTTTACTTCCTGGTTTAGGCTAAGCTAAAAGTAGGGCAGTCAAATTCCTCTACACCAGTAAACTCTGGTTTGAATTTCCAGGCTCAGAAGCGTTAGCTACAGGTGCTAACCATCAGGCTGAAGACTAACCACTGATCACTGAGTCAGGAGTGTCATCACTGGCTGAGCTGCAGCAACCACCACCCCACCCTTAGTGTAGAGAACGCTTCAAACAAAGGCCTTTGACATTATTTTAACCCTTGTTTTATATTATGCAAATATTTTTAGCAGAAATATGAAATTATGATGAGTTTCAGATGTTCCACTAATTTATGTTGTGAATATCTATGGTCACTAACTAACAGAGTAAACGTTTTAAACAAATGTTAAAATTTGACATATGACATTTTTGTGGTTATATTTCGTTTATTTATAAGGAAGGAATTTGAACTGTAAGGATTTATCAAATTATTTGAATAATTAAATTACAAAAACATCCTGGAGGCTAAACGACTAGAATGAAGGCTTTGTTTGAACCAGGTGACTTCACGCTGCTCAGTGATCACAGTCTTAGCTCATTGTCAGGACAACAGGTCCACAGCAACAACTTTAAACAAACAACTGATGTGTTTGTGATTAGGACTGGATTCCCTGAAATCACAAGTCTTTACAGTCAGACCAGAGTTCTCTATTGTGGCATTGGTTCTATCAGTTATTTATCTACAGTATGAGTCATACACAAGTGACATCACTGAGAGGGTGGAGTCTCTAGAAACAAGAAGTAGTCCTTTGACCAGAGCAATACTCATTAGGTCAGGAGAGACACTGCTGCAGGTCAGTGACAAATTAGTTGCTAATTTAAGGGTATTTAAAAGAACTTTAGCTCAAAAGTTTCACACGATGCATTAGAATACTATATTATCTGGTTTTAAACTGCTACAATTTAGCATGATTTTTTAGTTTGTTCCAACTGACCATCATCCAAATCATGCTAATATACATCCTGCTGCAGCATGCATAAACACCATAAGTAAACAAACAGTCTCATGCTAACTTGTAGAGGTTTACTATCGGGCAACATAGAGTTCTAATACAAGACAATTATTTTTTTAAGCAAGAGGTTTTTTTAAATACAAGAAAATTAGCAGCTAATTTGTCACCATTCTGCAGCATATCTCTCCTGATCTGGCTAGTTAGTCAGTGCTCTAAGATCTGGTAGTGTTTATATGAAGATCAATGTTCTGAAAAAAGTTTTAAATGAGTAAACTGGCTGACTAGTAGTTTAACTGATCTTTAAGAGCACATGAGAGAGAGAGAGAGAGAGAGAGAGAGAGAGAGAGAGAGAGAGAGAGAGAGAGAGAGAGAGAGAGAGAGAGAGAGAGAGAGAGAGAGAGAGAAAATATTCTATAGCTGCAGCGCTACAGCCACTACTTCCTACTTAGATCCTCCTCAGACATCCAATGTCTTGAAACTGTTTTACTGTGTTCTTTTCTGTGACCTTGTGATGTGACCTTGAGTTACAGATATAAAAGTTATTACACTCAGAGCAAAGTTGTACCCACAGCTAACTAATCTGTGTGTTGGTTCACTCTCTTTCCTACATTTATGATTTTACAGTCACAAACTGACTTTGAACAGAGTCCCACTCAAAATCTTTAAGCTGCAGGTGCTCACCCAGATCTGCAGCTTTATCCTCTTGTCGTTCCTGTAGATGGTCTTGACCTTGAAGTCAATGCCCACCGTGCTGACAAAGGCTGGTGTAAACGAGTCGTCTGCGTAGCGGAAGAGGAAGGAGGTTTTTCCCACGCTGCTGTTGCCAATGATGAGGATTTTAAACATGTAATCAAAGTTCTGGTCGGAGGACTCCTTTTGGCCATATGTGGCATTAGCTGACGCCATCTAGGTAAAAAAAGAGAGCACATAGTTCTAAGTTATGAACATACTTAAGAAATAAATAGGGTTGTAACGAATGATTAAATCCAATCAGAAACAATCAAATCAAATATTAAAGGCCCCAGATCAACCAGTGTTGTAATGTTTTATGGTGTCTGCAGAGCTTTAAAGGGTATTTCTGTCTTTTCAAAGTGGCGTTTCGTCAGTTGTTTTAAATAAGTGAAAATTAGCTGCTATGTCACTGATCTGCAACAGTGTCTCTCCTGATCTAACTAACCACTCTGGTCAGAGGACTACTTTCTGTTTCACTAGTCTCCGCCCACATTGCGTGATGTCACCTGAGGGTGTGGTCATTATTGTAGATAAATAACTGATAAAACGCCACTTCAAAAGGACCCAAACCTCCCTTTAAAGCAGAGCAATATTACAGATTGAGGACCTGTCTTTATAATTATGAGATACTTCAACTGGTGTTTTTGAATTAGAAATATGTTGTTTTGTTAAAGGGACTAGATGCAGGATTTTAATCAAAGTAATCATGCATGCTCAGTTTATTTAGGTTAATGAGTGATGAAGCATTTTAAATAAAAAAGAATGAGGCCACCAATTATATCATTCCATTATCTTGAACAGGCTGAGCTGTAAAATGTTCTGCAATTCGGGGTCCGAATTTCCCGCGCTGTCCTACGGATGTGACGTCAACTGACGCTTCTGCGTGTTCTCGGGCTAAAAAAGTAATAATAAATGTATATCCAGTAGGTGGCAGTATTGCACCTTTGTGTAGTGTTGCTAGTCAATGGCGGACTTCCTTGTCTAAACCAGTGGTTTTTCTCATAAATCTGGTGTTATTTGGCAGTGTTTATGGAGCTGAAAACCTCTCTGATGGATTATAAGGGTTTCACAGAGCTAAAGGTGCTGTTATAGGCGACCACACAGCAATCTGTCGATGTTTATGGTCTCGGCACTGTAGGCCGCAAATCCCCAACCTTTTCCTGGACCTCAGTCCGCTTACAGTGCATCTAAGGCGGCTCTGCTGCGCACGGACCTCCGGGTGCTACGGAGCTCCACTCCGTGATGTGAATTTGAGAAATCTAAGGTGATATCACGCAGGGCATGATTCTATCACGCTAGATTTCTCAAATTCTCCTCCTGGTGTCCGAGAACACCGGCTGATTAAAGCTTTTAGCATACAGGCAGCTGGGAAGGACTGGAAAATAGCAGCTAGCGAAATTAGCTCTGTTAGATCGGCTCCCTCAGTCTGATCGTGTGTGTGTGTGTGCGTCGCGGGGCATTGTTTTACTATATTTCCTTTTGTATTAATAAAATGTATTTTTATTTATGGACTCGCCTCCGGCTGCCTTTGGTTGAACCCTTATGAACTAGTGAGAAGTTTGTGCGCGCTCACGTTAAAGGCTGCAGTTATTCGCAGCGCCAGGCGCGGCGCTCATGAGGTTTGTTTTTCAAAGCTCCCTCATGTCCCTTTAACTATTAACCATAAAGAATTTGGCCCAAAACATACCACAAGACAGATTAACTCCATCATCACCCAGTGAGAGGCAAACCTCCTCCTCATGAGAGATAAGGAGGGCGGAAGTACCGGAGCTTAACGGGCTAAGCGTCGGCTAAACGGATCCATCTGGGAGGACAGAAACCTGGGCGGTGCGCTGGCTGGACAGCCCATTATAGAGCCCATCACACAGTCACACACACACACAGAATATAATGATAATTATATGTTCATAAATGTGTGTTCTGATTGTGAGCTCCATCTATTTAAAACGGCCTGAACAATATCCTGTAACGGAGCTTATTAGTTTGCTGTTAAAAACCCAAAGAAGTCGCTGCTACGCGTTTTGTAACATCGTGTACCACATAATAATTTAGGTATTAATATTAATAACCGTAATAAGAGATAAAATAACGCTTATAAGAGACTCCCTTTAACGCAAACAGAGCTACACATATTTAAACATGACAGCAGGAGCTAGCTAAGCATCCCAGCTATGTCAAATGAAGGTTACTGTCGTTCTTTTCAACTATATTTTATATCTTAATAACAGATCTCGTAACCAGGAAAGGACCTCCGTTTTACCTGTCGCTAGGGGCATAACTAACTAAGACCCGGGATAAGAGATAGGAGCAGGGTTTACCCTGAAACGTGTTTTCCTTTCAGCTTCACTGCAGCCGCTATTCCAGAGCCCAGCTTTGTAGCTGCAGATGAGCGCCTGATTGGCA
Organism: Callopanchax toddi; assembly: GCA_006937965.1. Lineage (NCBI taxonomy): Eukaryota > Metazoa > Chordata > Actinopteri > Cyprinodontiformes > Nothobranchiidae > Callopanchax > Callopanchax toddi. The sequence goes on along the minus strand of SSNR01000068.1, from coordinate 327,334 downwards.
GGACGACTGACCAATCAGAGCATAGACTTGAATGACTCATCCATAAAGACCTTAAAGACCCCGCCTTACTAATTTCATTGACTAGAGATAGACAGACACACACACACACACACACACACACACACACACACACACACACACACACACACACACACACACACACACACACACACACACACACACACACACACACACACACACACCACGCATATATATATATATATAACAGAGTCTTAGTAGACCGTGAGGATCTATTGGAATAATGTTGGGTGATGTCAGCTGAAATATGTAGACATGGAGAACAAATTGTAAAAAATTTAAAACATGGAAAGTTTTATTTTATTTGTGTTTATATATTTTTTAATTTAATTTTACTTTATTTTGTATCTGTTTTTTAGTTTTGTATCTTTGATTTTGCACATTTGAGAAAATTGTATTGTGTATAGATGAGTCAGATGGGGAAGGATTTATAAAGCAGCTTCCTCCTACTCTTTTTTGAACTGAACAGGACAGTTTTCATTTTTTGTGTGTGACCAGTAGTGCTATTTTAACTTTAATGTCTAATATAACTTTATTTAATTTTAACTTGTTAAAAACATGTTCGGAATAAAGATTTAATTAATTAATTAATTAATTAATTAATTAATTAATTAATTAATTAATTAATTAATTAATTAATTAATTAATTAATTAATTAATTCATTCATTCATTCATTCATTCATTCATCCATTCATCCATTCATTCATATTTATTTATAATATATTATGGGTGGTATATATAAGAGAGGGTTAACCTCTCTTATATAACCTCTTAAGAGAGGAAGTCATCAAATAAACCTGGAGCACCTGTGTGACTCTAAGCAGCAGCTTCAGACACAGACAGCCTCAGAGACACAGAGGAACAGGAATCAACTTTAAACTCAACCAGGAAGATCCAACTGCTAAAGAGAAATTCTTTATTTCCTGGGTTAATGAATGAAATTGAATGAAACTGGACTTGAATTTTAGATATTGACTTTGTTTATTGAAGATGAATTATATCTAAGTTGATGTTTGTTTAAGGTAATATAACTATAGTCAACCTTGGAACAACTAAAGTCAATTTAGTTCAGAAAAGTGAATAAATTAACTTTGTATTGTGATTTGAAAATATTGTCAATTGTAAATGGTAAATTTATGTGTTCTTTCTTTTTTAGGTCATAAACCTGAAACATCTTCATTAAATCTAAAAAAAAAAAGAAGAGAAAGAGTTGTCCCATGTGTTCTTCCTGGTTGGACGCTCTTTTGTGCTCCACAACGTGCGCAAAACGGTATGCAATACTGTCTTCTAGGTCAATAACCACAACTTACTAATGAAATATAAAATGTTATGTTTCATGCCATCTAATGTCAGATAAGTAGACTGTGGTTTTGTGTTGATGGTAAAGACATACATTGTTTTTCTAGATGTGACCATGCAGGGGGACAGTGACATGTTTTGAAAGGTAAGTATTTGATACTGCATGGTCAGATTACTTACTACTAAATACTTCACCACAGAAGTATTTAGCACATTTCTGTCTCATGACAAATTGTTTACTTTTTTAAAAGACATTGCCGTACAAAAGAGGACTGAAATGCTTGCCCGGGTTCTAGTGGTTGTGAAGGACCAGTAGCAGCAACAACACAACAGATCTTCTCCATCCAGCTGCCAGTCACCATGACGATGACTTCAATGAGACTGACAGCTGCCTGCATCCTGCTGCTCCTGATGTCCTTGTAAGTTGATATAAGATTTTTTTTTAATTCAGATATTTAAAATGCAAATTGAGTGATTACATTATCAACATTTACTTTGTATGATTTACTACTCCTGACCAATGAAGAATATTTTTTATTTATTATAAATCCATGCTTTTGTGTGTTACTGTTACAGCCATATGCCACTGCTGCTGACGTCAGACCTCCCCAGCACCCCCTGCTTGATCATTCAACGTAATGTTACTTTGATCTAGTGTCGACATTTCTAACTCGTTCTTTTCATATATTTGTTTTTGTTCTAGAAATCTAAATGTGCATTTGTGTAGCCCTTTGTATCTGATGCAGATTGCAAAGTGTTCATAACACACAGTGTTGTATCTGTTCATTTCAGGTGACCTGATGAAGCCCTCTGGATGCTTGTATCCATATCGTGATCGGCCCACACCCCTTCTTTTTACACAGAGTAGCTGCTTCCTTCAGCAGCTGTTACGTCTTCAACCTTGAGAATCCTGCAGCTGGATCATCAACGCTGGAGTTCATTGAGAGATATTTTATAAAGATCACTTTTAATCTTGTAATTCACATTATAGTACAGGCTTCCAACTCAATGATTGTCTTGAGGTCTAAAATGCTGACAAGCGAGGTACCTGAGGCTATTCTGGTGAGACTATCCTGATCTCATGAACTCATGTAATTAGGCTCTACAGATCAGTCTGGTTATCTACACGTTATGCAGACAAATACCTGCCGGTCCAATCACAGCTGTTTATTCTGTTTTGGGGGAAGGCTGTGTGATTTCAAAACGTCTATTGCTAAATGTGAATGTATTGGTGAGAGGAAGATCTAACAAGTTTGCATTATAAAGCTATTAGGGTTTGATGTGGGGGAAACACAGGTGAACACCTTGATAAATGCTGCCTATAGCACAAACTGTAAGTCTGTTTAAAACGGAAACTATCTTTGTTTATTAACAGGTGCTTCCTGGGCATCAACCCTGAACGAGGCTCAAAGACCAAGAAGCGACAGTAATGAAGCTTCATGTGAGCGAGATCCCTTTTGAGGAAACTTGACTTTGGCTGGGGTCAGAGGTTTTTGCAGCAGTACCTGTCAAGCTCAGTTTTGAGTAGCCTACTTCTTTTTGTAATTTTTAAGACAACTTTTTTACACAATACTGTTACATGTGGACTCATAATGTTTGAGACTGAGAGGAGTGCATGACTCCTTTAACACATCCCTTCATCGCTCTGTCCCTTCCTCTCTTATCTTGCCGTAAAGGCCTCATTCCCATCCTGATTCCTGTCCATTATTGTTATTGTGACACAACTAGTTGAATAGTTGAATTACAAGTTTGCACAATTTCTCTGCATGTTAAGGTGGCTTTTATGACTACAAAGTTTAATTTCTTGAATCTTGAAGTTCTTTGCATCTGCTGTATATTGAAAAATATTTGTTTGATAATAAATATGCCATTGGGCTAACATTTACTTTACCTCAGTTGTGTTTTGGTGGGTGGATTAACTGTACAATAATGATGTACAGCAAAAGGTTGTAAGATCGCAGTAACTGCTTTGTCATTGAAGCTGCAAGTTACAGTATACAGTTGTGATTTTAGAACAATGCATTGTAATATCACAGCAATAACATTACAGTAAATTACTGTGATTATATTTACAGAATATTACTGTAATCCATACTGTGAAAGTAATGCAACCCTTATCTGTTAATTTACTGTAAATTCACGCCGAAATATTTTACAGTGAACAAATGACACAGAGGACTGATTTTCTCCAGATCCAGAAAAGAGGAAGATTGATCTGTTCATGTGCTGTGGTGATATTAAACTGTATTGTTTTTCTACTCTGATGTTGTAGTACTTTTGTGTTGTGTTGTTTTGTAATGTTGTTGTACTCAGAGAGGTTGTTGTTTTCTGATTCTATTATTAATGTAGCAGAAGTGTAAATTAATTTAGGGGTAGGTAAAATCAGCTCTGTTTCTTCCTGTCCCTTTTACAACTAATTTAGTTTATTGTGTTACTTTTATATCATTTGACAGTCGTAGATGTTAATGACATTTTATTTTAATGTTACTATTATGTTTATTACTTTTGTTTGTTTGTTGCTTTTTTCTTTGTGAAGTCAATGTATTATTTAACCTAGGTCGAGATAATAAAAAAAAGACAAAACAAAATCAATTTTTAAAAACCAAGGATTTTCCGTGTAAATATTTGATAGTGATGAGATGAATTCATATGTAGATCTCAGAGCTTCCAGCAGGGGGCAGTAATGATCAGAATCGTTTGTTTCCAGCCTCCAGTCTGAAACTTCCGGTGTAGGGAAACTTTATCCGCTAGCAGAGTTAGCTTGTTGTGGTTTTGGTGTGTGAGCTGAAGGTTTGAGTCTCTGCAGCAACAATGTCTGCAGTTCAGCATCTGAGAGAGTTTATCAGGGAGCGACTCGCTGCTGCTGTTGGAGAAATATTCTCAGAGGTTTACCAAACCATCGTCCAGTTGGAGGAAGAGATAGATCGTCAGCGGAGACTGCTGGAGCTCTGCTGGAATCCACAAATCAACCTCCACAGAATCGGTATGGAAGCCACCGATGGGACTGATGTGTCTTTACTGAGGACAGGGTGTCGGGAAGGTCTGCTGGGATTCAGTTTGCTGCTGAAAGTCTTCATTTTCCATTCCATTTATTTTTATTTCGCACATGGCTGTGCACACATCCAAACAAACGATACAAAAAGAAAGAAAGTACACTTCTTTCGACACAACCACGATTGAAAAGGAGCAGGAAGAAGAAAATCTTATAATACCTGCCCCTTTCTTTTACACAACACAAAATATTCCAAATAGACTGCCATTCAATAACCCCCCAAACAATCAATATATTAAGTACTAATATTATATATTCACCTTTTTACAATTTCTATTAATCAGCAAGTTTATACCTTTGAAATGTTCTATTTTTATACAACCTCTTAAATTGAAAAATATTTAAACACAACTTCAACTCATTCTGTAACGAATTCCATAATTTAACTCCATATATTGAAATGCAACGCTGTTTTAAAGTAGTCCTCGCAAACTGTTGTTTAAAATGAAATGCCCTTCTTGTCCCTGATCCTCAGAAATAAAAACAAACAACTTCTGCAAATTCAGCGGTAATACCTGACTTTTTGCCCTGTAAAGAACTAATAATGTTCTTAACTCAATTAAATCTTTCAGTTTCATAATTTGGGATTTAATAAATAGTGAATTAGTGTGATATATCTGATTTACGTTGTGTATAATTCTCACTGCTTTTTTCTGTAGAATAAACAAAGGCTTTATGGTAGTTTCATATGTGTTGCCCCACACCTCCACACAATAACTTAAATATGGTCAAATCAAAGAATAATATAAAATGTGCAAGGCCTTACTGTCCAACACAAATTTAGCTTTATTCATAACAGAAATACTCTTTGAAATTTTAGTTTTAATATAGGCTATATGAGATTTCCATGTCAGTTTATCATCTATTAGTACGCCCAGAAACCTGAACTCAAACACTCTTTCTATATCCTCCCCGTCCATACTCAGTTTAACTTGTGTATCTATTTTCTTTTTTGTGAAAACCATAAACTTAGTTTTCTTTAAATTTAATGATAATCTATTTGTATCAAACCATTTTTTAAGTTCAACCATTTCCTTCATTATCATTTCTGATAAAGCTTTTAAATCATCTCCAGAACTAAAAAAGTTTGTGTCATCAGCAAATAAAACAAACTGTAACAACTTTGACACAGAGATGATGTCATTAATGTACAAAACAAAAAGTTTAGGTCCCAACACCGACCCTTGTGGAACTCCACATTCGATCTTCATACAATCAGATGTTTGACCAGCAAACTGTACAAACTGTTGTCTGTTATCCAGACAACTACTTAACCATTTTAAAGGTACTCCTCTCACCCCATATGTATATAACTTAGACATTAAAATAGAATGATCTATAGTATCAAATTCTTTTTTTAAGTCTATGAAAACCCCTATTGTATATTTATTTTTTTAAGTTAAGTTAAGTACTGAAGTTTTAGTACACAACTAAATGAATAATATTTGTGTAATAGCGATTTTTGTCATACATTTTTTTAAAAGCTAAAATATATTTTCAAACACATTTTTGATCTAAGAAAAATATTGCATGTAGTTATTAAAACACTTGATATTTTTAAATCAGCTCATCGGGTTTGTATTTGTGATGGTTGCTCTGGATCATTTTATTGTTATAATTTACTTCGCAACAAGTCCTACAGTTCAGTTTTTCCAGCTGTGTCTGCTCAGCTTGCTGCTAACACTGTGGTTGAAAAGGAACACAGTGAGTTAGTATAAAAGCTTTAAAGACTTTGTCAACATTTTCAGTGTCTTTTCTAGAGCCAGAAACCTGTTTTAATGACATTTGAATGAAAGGATCAGATCCAGAATAATATAACAAGGCTCAGTTCACAACATGGAAACAGTTTAGCTTGTGTAACTGAGCAGAAACTAAACTAAAGAACAGTCTCTGAACCAGGGGTCGCCTTAACAGGATATTGTTCATCACTGACCAGTTTTTTAAACAATGAGGGAAAAATCTGAAAGTGATCTGTCATTTTGACAGATTACAATTCACAGCTCTGACAGCAGCTGAGTATCCAAACATTCTTTAAAAAATGACTTAAAACTCAGTAAAGCAAACAGGACTCCAGGACTTCTGCTGGCAGATATTAAGATGGAGTCCTGTCCCTGGTCTTAGTTTGCGGGTTAATTCCTGATAGGAAGTCATTTTCTCAGAACTATCAGACAGTTAGCAGATAACACATCTGTCTGTTTTTCTTTCTACTAACTGAACTGTGTGTGTTGTCTGTTTGTCCAGATCTCCCACAGCATTATGTCTGGAAGGAGGGAGAGGTCATGGCTAACCAGCAGCTCTGGAACCAGCAGAGGAAGTCCAGTTTGGAGCAGGAAGAAGCAGAACCTCCACAGATGAAAGAGGAACAAGATGAGCCAGAACCTTTGCAGATGATAGAAGATGAAGACTGTGTCAGTCAGGATGAGCAGCAGTGGGTACTGGAACAGGAGACTGATACATTCATGGTGACTCCTCCTTCTGAAGAAAGAGACTGCAGGAAACCAGAAGCAAACTGGGACCAGGCCCTTTCTCAGAACCCTCCTGAAGCTGAAAACCAGGATCAGGAAGGAAGCAAGAATGAAAACTCTGAATCCAGCAGAGACCAAGAACTGAGGCCAAATCAAAGATGTCAACAAACCGAGAGTACCAGAGAAAATGTCGACAATCCCCAACTAAAAAGACGCCCAGAAACTCCCACAGGTAAGAAGCCTTTCTCCTGTTAGACCTGTGTGAGAGTTAGATTTGAAGGGTAACTTTAACGAACCACATTAGAACTCACACAGGAGAGAAGCTGTGTTCTTGTAAATCTCAGATTGATGCGGTTGATTAAGATTAGAGACGAACTGAAGCCCAGGTCAAAAAAGTCCAGAAACCATCACATTAAATGTGATGATGGATGTAATTAAACTGTTTCCAGTTGATGAAGTGGGTCAGACAACATGTCTGCCTGTGGCTGTTTGTGAAACTAGAACAATGTCAGGTAACTTGGTCGTCTGAAGGTTGATCATTTTCCAAAACATCTTTAGATCAACTATTGATCTACAGTAAAGACCAAACCCATTAGAACGCTATATGACCTGTTTGTGGACCTCTACAAGTTTTCAATAAACTGTTTGTTTAGTTTGTTTCAACTAAGCAACTCTGATTTAAAATGCTGCTGTATTGCTCTGGTCAGAGGACTTTGTAACGTGAGCTGTATTAACAAAAAAACTCATGAGATGGTCAAAAACTCACAACCACACTAGTAATGGGGAATTCCACACTGCGGTCTTTTAATAAACACTCTTCTTCACCAACCTGACAAGGTTACAGTGTTCAACGGCTGCTGTTTAGTCATACATGAAATAAGCAGAGTTCATACAACCTGTAACGTCACAAGAGTTGAAGAGAATGAAATAATGCGTGCATCCAGTAGCGTACTGACCACGTTTCTCCCAAAGGCTTGTGGTAGCAGGGCGCACACTTGTGACATCACACACCATGAAACTTAGACTGTCTTAAAGAGACACTACACAATTACGGCTGTTACAACTTCTTCCTGTTTCTAGAGCCTCTCCGTGCTTTGAATGCTGTCACCAGTAGGTGTGGTCCATACTGTAGACAGTGTTGTTTTCATTAAGGAAGAAGGCGGCTCTTCGATGACTAAAATGAGATGAGACGTCTGAGCGTATTCGTCAGCAAGACGAAAACGTTAGTGAGTGGAGATGTGAAACGGTATTTGGATAAACTGTGTTTGCTGTGACATGCAAACTTAAGCTCTACTACAAGCACAGCTTTTATTGTGGAGGGTGAACTGTTTACTTTCAACCGGGGTCATCATGTTGCGTCTTGTGTGGCGGGGCTTAAGAAGCTAGCGTGGCTAAGGCTGCTGGCGCTGAGGGCACTCTCTCATCAAATGGATACTTATTGAGAATAGGGCTGCCACGATTAGTCGATTAGTCACGATTACGCCGACTATTAAAATCGTTTGCGACGAATTTAGTAGTCGACGAGTCGTTTTTTGGGGGGGGGGGACTATTCTCTCAAACTGCCACTTTACCTTCCACTGCCTTGTCTGCCTTTCTGACCTTGATGCACATGCATGCTGCGCGGCAGCTCTGTGCATTTGGATCCAGTCTGGTCCATGCCTTAGGCTCCAAAGGTCTAGTCTGCACTCTGCTCTCCCCAGTGCTGATCCGTGGCGCTCCGCTACCCAGTTCTGATCCGCGCGGTCCTCTCCTCGGTTCTAATTCGCGTGGTTCGCTACCTGGTTCTGATTCACGTTCCGCTCTCTGGTTCTGGCCGTGCATTTAATGAGTCTGTCCAGTAAGGCGTTTTGAACACTTGCAGGAATGCTGCACTTTATGCTACAGTTAAAGATTTGATTGTTGCTACAAGCTGCAAATGTCATTAAAAGTTTGATAAATCATCATCCTGTCTTTATTATTAGTTGACACAGACCTTAAACACTTCAGGCTGTAGCTCATGATGGTTTAATAAGAGCAGCAAACTAGATGCTTTTAAACAGAACCTAAAAACATATTTTTAGAAAGATTTTTTGTTCAATGTATTTTACAGACTCTTCTTTTAAGTATTTTAATCATTTATTGACCTTAATCACATTTTTAGGTTGCTGTTTTGTAGCACTTTGAGACTCCTGAAATATAAAGTGCAATACAAATTAAATGTATTATTATTAATAACTGCATGCTGGTGAGATAAGCTGTTTGTTTTATGTCTAATGTAGCATGATCTGATTAGTTGACTAATCATAAAAATAATAGGTGATTAGTCGACTATCAAAATAATTGTTTGTGGCAGCCCTAATTGAGAAGAAAAATGCTTCACAGCTTGTGGCAACTCGGCCGACTGATTCCAAATATGTCCTGATTTAATCAACTGAACGGTGAGTCAATTTGGTCTGTTTGTTTCTTCTGTTTGACTAAGGTTGTAGCCTAAACTGAATAGCTCGTCCTGATCGATAAGTGATTTTATTCATTAAACAGCGACATGTCTTTGTTATTGTTGTCGCTGAATGTTAGTCATACACTTATAGTGTTGAGTGAATGCTTTGGTTCATGTAGTTTAGCCCATTTTGAAATTTTTTATTACTTTTCCTTGCGGCCTATGGGAGTTTTGTGAGTGATCTGGAATTGTAATATAATTGATTTTGCTGGGACATATCAGTGGATTTGACTTTTTGTTGTTGTTAATTCACTTCATTAGTTGAGCTGATTCAGCCCTACATGAACATACATAGATGCACAATAGATGCTGTACACTCCTCATACATACTATACTCCCAGGTCAGAGGACCAGCACCCTTAGGGCAAAACCAGCCTCCAGACCCAGGAGGAGGTCCCGTTCATACTGGGGTGGAGACAGGCAGACCCACCCACCGCGGCTAGTGCTGGGTATTGATTGAAATTTCAAGAATCAATTCGATTCTGATTCTCAAGATTTAGAATCCACCATCACAATCCGATTCAATCTGTTCTGATCAAATATTGATTTGGGTCAGCAAGTTTAAAACTTTTCTGTTTTAGCTGTTCCCTTGAAACTGTGTAGTTGTGCAATATATTAATACTATTGACATTCAATGACAAATTAATTAAATATTTATATTAAATATGTTCACAAACATGCTGTCAGGCAGAATTACCAAACAGATCCAGGATAGCCAACAGAGGAAATCAGAGGTGTCAATAAACACCCAGGGCTCAGAATGCCCGTCTGGACTTTGTTTTCTAATTAAGCTGTACAAAGGCCAGTTACTGTAAGGGTTAAATCGATCTTTGGACATACAAATCGATCTTTAGGAATTTTTATGAAAATCGATTCAGAATCAGTGAATTTATTTTTTTCAACACAACACTAACCGCGGCAGCAGAGCAGCCCACCACCACAGATCCAGATCAGACGTTCCATATATTGCTATTGTTGGTATTGTTAAATTAAAACAAAAGAGAAACAGAAGTAAAGCCTAGTTTATACTTCTCCGTCTGCGTCGGTACGGAAACACGCAACGCCATTATACGCAAGAGCTCTCCGACATCTACGCAAGGACGGACGGAGTTGAGCTCACTTTTCTAAACATCCATCGAACGAGACGGAGAGCGCACGTCTCTGATTGGTCGGCTCAACACCTCGTGATCATTTCCAGCTTGACGCTGGTATCAACAGAGTAGTAATAGTAGAATCTCGGCGAAGCAGATATGGATCAGCTCAAGAAACGTCTGGCAGATGAAGTACGAACATTTATATAATCCATCAGTGTCCCTAAAGGGTTAAACAAGAGCTGCATATTCACTCGTCGTCTGCCTCGTCCTCACTGAACAGACGGACATTCAACAGACTCCTGTTGTAGTCTCCTCACTCCTGTTTCATTCTTTTTAACAACATTGTTTGTTCCTCCAGATCAATCTGTTCAAACTCAATCAGAATTCGCTCTCTGTTGGCCATTACTGAGCTGAAGTAAACAAACTTTGGTCGACCGAGGCATTACTGCAGAAAAGTTATGCGCCCTCTGCTGTCCTGGTGGAGAATTGCTTCACAACACTGACGGAGAAGTAAAAATCAAAAACGTCTCCGTCAATACGTGTGAGCGCAAACGTGCTGTCGGAGAAGTATAAACTAGGCTTAAGAGTTTCAATTCTCAGCCAATGCATCCACGGACCTCTA
>SSNR01000068.1:299055-316267 GCA_006937965.1 Callopanchax toddi | reverse complement strand
ACACCGGCTCCCAGACTCCTTCTTGGATAGGCATCTGGACCTTTCAGGTTTGTAATTGAGTACCCCTGCTGTAGATGAATAACTGATAGAACGCCACTTCAAAATGACCAAAATATCTCTTTAAACTAAAGTGTTTCTTCTTTCTTGTCTCATTATTGAACATTTTCTTCTTGTCTGTTTTTCTGTTTAGATCTTCTGCAGCATCATGTCTGGAAAGAGGAGGATGTTCTGACTGACCAGCAGCTCTGGAACCAGGAGAGGAACTTCAGTTTGGACCAAAATGAATTGGAACCTGCAGTGATGCAAGATAACCAGGAAGAAACTGAACCAAAACAGATCAAGGAGGAACAGCAGGAACTTTGTATCAGTCAGGATGAGCAGCAGTTTGCACTGAAACAGGAGACTGATACCTTTACAGTGACTCCTTCTGAAGGAAGAGACGGCAGTGAACCAGAAGCAAACCGGGACCAGCCCCTTTCTCAGAACTCTGCTGAAGCTGACATCCAGAACCAGGAAAGAAGCAGGAATAAAGACTATGAATCAAACAAAGATGAAGAACTGAAACACAATAAAAGATGTTCACAAACCAACTATCACAGAAAAGATGTAGACACTCTAGAACTTAAAGGTCTCACAGGTGAGAAGCCTTACTCGTGTAAGGCCTGTGGGAAATGTTGTAGTCGCAGGAGGGATTTAATTGTCCACATTAGAACTCACACAGGTGAGAAACCATATTCATGTAAAACTTGTGGAAAATGTTTCTCTCAAAGTAGTCACATAAGTACTCACATGAGAACTCACACAGGTGAGAGGCCTTTCTCATGTAAGACCTGTGGAAAAAGTTTTAGTCGTAGGTGGGATTTAAATGTCCACATACCAACTCACACCGGTGAGAAGCCATATTCATGTAAGACGTGTGGGGAAAGTTTTAGTCGTAGGTGGCATTTAACTGTCCACATTAGAACTCACGCAGGTGAGAAGAAGTCATTTTAATGTTTGATCTGTTGAAAGATTTCATTCCAAATATTTTTAAAGCTGCTATAGGTAATTTTCAAAACAAATTAGCTTAAAAGGTTTTCTTTCATGCCTCTTAACAATGTTCTAACATAGTATAGCTATAAATATATTGTGGCAATAAATAAAACACCCCGAAATAAATTAATAAGGTGGTTCCCTCACAGTTGCATAAAAACCTCAGCCAATTATACATTTCGGACCGAAAGCAACTATTGGATAATCCGGCTGTCTATCTCGCTGAAGCGCCGCACTTCCGTACTAGCAAAAAACAAAAGAAATGTTTGGACATTGAAAGGGGAAAAACCAGGGTGAACATTAGCATAGTGTTTCAATGGCTGGTGTTTTGCTCTCTATTGTTACTGTGGCAATGCGCGGTCTCATGTCCAGGGGATGCGTGGCCTAGGATTATAACCGACGGGATGGGTGAGAGCTCTGAGATGTGTTTGTGTAAATTTGCTAGCTACACCTAGCTTGTTTGAAAATTAAAGCCTCATTCTGGATTATTTCATCAAGAGAGCAGTTTTTGAATTCAACGTCTCCTCCCCAAAACACCTCAACACGCGCATGTGCACGGCGCATTGCTTTGGTCTGTAAGCTGGGCATAAACTGTGCAGCTCAAACTGTAGGGTTTAATCACTCACAGTTCACAAATCACGTTCCCACATCGTACGAAGCTCTGATGAGCCCTCTCTGTCCCAGCTGTGCTTCTGATACGTGGTTCTGTAGCAGCGAGCTGCTGCAGTACTCTGAAGCTGAACACAGAAATGACTTGGCCCTGAATTAACTTTTTGACCAAAATAAACACGTATCCTTGGCAAGCCTTGACATTCTGTGAGGTGAAATGTTTAAAAATAAAAATAAATTTGTCATTAGCTGGGGAATGGATAAGTTTCTAGTAGAAATTAGCTCTGTCTCCTCCATGATGGCTGAGAGGTAAACAGAGAAACACACAGAGCGTCCTGTATGAGAGCGCCCCCTACTGCTACAGGTTTGCTCGAAGTGCGTGGACGTTGACTGACAGCCGACAATGAGGAAATTTGAATTTTATTGGCTGAAAAAGTTCAGCGGCCAGAAAGAATGCAAAGGGGAGGAAATAATAAATAGGAGGAAGGGGGGTCTTCATCAGAATGACATGTTGTGGAACTCAACCCATAGATCATAGTTTAGACCTGAAATATCATTTAAAACATTTAGAAAACTTTGATATATAGAAAAATGCTCCACATATCACCTTTAACTACGTATAGCAGCTTTAACTGCTCATAAGAGAATTCCCACTTGAGTAACTCAGCTGAACACATGAAAACTCACAGATTAAAAGGTTTGGTCTCATCAGCCTTTTAACGTTCTCAGACATGGGGTACGTTAAAGGTGTGGTTTACTCAAAAAAACGTTTTTTTTTCCCAAGTTGTTTCTGATAAATATTTGTCACTCTGGGCTTTTAATGCTGGCTGAACATGAAAACAGTCTTCTACATGTATCTCCAGCTTTAACAAAGTAATTCGATGTTGAAATGCTAGGATTTGAAAAACCTCTCAGATGTTGTTACACTGTGAATTTGCATATATGGTCTGGCCCATCGTTGCTCGTGCCGCCCCACAGGCAGGCCCGGATATTGCACAGAGTAGATATGGCTTGAACCTAGGTGTCTCGTGTGGTCTGAGGGCCCCATTGGCCAGTAAAAAATATCTTATTTTATTTAAATTTACATGCAAGAATATTCTTAAAGTGAATTGGCCCGCAAAATCGTAAGCGACACCGATTTTTCGCAATCTTGATTCACGTTATGTGACACGTAATATTGATGTACAGGAATGTTTTTTGTTTTTTTAGCAGTGAAGAGGAGAGAGCCTCTTGTAGCAGCAGTCAGGAAAGTTTGTATCATATTTTTGCTGTGATATTAGCAGTTATTCTTTGTAGTCTTTGTTGTTAGCCACACATGCTAATGCTAACATAGCAATTCATACGGTCCTATGGTCTGCTTTTGCCCCAATTTGGGTGTCACAGAATTGCAAAAGGTTTATTTCATATTTCTCATTGTAAGTTCATGATGAGGAACAACACTAACGTTCTGCTCTTTTAGGAAAAAATGTAAGTTCACATGTAGGGCTGGATACCGAAACTGTACTTCTTTGGTACCGACTGAAAACCTTGTACCAAAAATGTTTTTTTTCTGTACTAAATGTCAGTACTTTTACAATAAAATGTCCCTATGAATGAGCTGCTCCATTTCTTCATCCCTTCTCTGCTCCGAGTGCACACACACACAGGCTGTGACACGGGCCCTCTCCGCTCCTCTCAACAGTCACGGCAAAATAAATAAATAAATAAAAAGGAAAACCCAAGTTTGCAACCTTAATTCTCTGCTGCTTCAACAAAAGCACAGGAGATGTGTGAGGTAGAGGATGGCGTGGATCGGGATGCCCTAGTTGGGATCCTGTCCCGCGACCCGGATCCGTATAAGCAGAGGGAGACGAGGCAAGATGTACTTATTTTATTTAGGAGCATTTACGTTTTTATTAGAGATCATAGGTTCTGTTGTCAGCAATGATTTAAGGAGGGTTTTCCTCCTCTTATGTGCCCCCATCCTGGCACCTCCAGAGTTACACTAGTTTCTGGTCAACCTGAATCTGAGCACTCTGTTAGGAAAAAGGGAATAACAAAATAACAAAACAGATCTGTTTGGCTGAATTTCCAAATTTGTTTTGCATAACAAAAACCAAATAATGGTTACTTTATTATGGTTATTCCGTTTCCCCTCTCAGAAACAAAAAAAAAGAAAGTGTACACAAATTGTAAGACAGTGTCAGTTAACAGAAAGTTCCTGAGGTAAGAGATAAATTAATAATAATAAAAGGATAAATATGCCATAAAACAGTTTTTTTTTTGTTTAATTAAAATACAACTTTTGGTACTTTGTTATTTTCTCTAAGAATTATAAATATAAGTACTGAAAAAAGTATCATTAAGGAACCGTATCGAAAACCAGGTATCGCTAAATTAGTAGGATCAAAAAATATTTAAAGGGATACTCCACCGGGAAGTTATTTTTTATCTATTGCCATTTCTTTAACTTTGGGGGGGGCTTTGGGCCACTTTAAAAACTTTGTATGTATATATTCATTATTCTGTTGTTACAAACATTTATTTTTGTGTTTCTGTTCCCCGCGGCTTCAAATTGACGAAGCCGGTTGCTGTTTGTGCTGTTTTGCTGCTCAAAATAATTTTGAAATGGCAACAAGTAATCATTTTGAGCAAAATAAAGTGGAGGAACCGCTACCTTCTTGCAAGAGTCTAATGCAGCAATGAATTATGGGTAATGCCCTTGGCCGAAGTCTGCACGATGATGACAAAGTGAATGTGGCAGCGTGTGCCGCTCAAGCTGTGTTTCTCAGTATAACTGGCAGCTTAAAAATCAACAAATCAAACAACCTTTTTGTGAGATCCTGCAAAAGTTTTTGAAGTACACAGCACTTCTGGGCCAATCCTTAGACCTTGGGAACAACCGCAGCAATGGAGAACACACAGGAGTGGGAGAGATTTATAGAATTTTATTTCAAGCTTGGTCTAAACCAGGGGTCATCAACTAAAAACCTGGAGGCCACATACATTTTAATAGGTGTTTTCGCTGCAGGCCGGGGGGTGGGGTGCAGAACTGTCAGTGCTCAAAGTAAAAAGGCAGAGAGCTGATGATGTTTAAACTGTACAGACACAATCATTTTGTTACTGTTAAAGCAGTAGTTTGTTATATTTGAAATATAAATGTAATTCAATCTTGCTCTCAACCTGGAAAAGCTGTAAAAAACCTTATAAATATTATAACTTCAGTGCTCTTCTAACAGGCTGTGGTCTAGTGGCTAGTGACATTGATTCCCATTTGGGAGTGTGTGGGTTTAATACCTGGCTTAATCCAACTCTTATTATATGTTTAAATGTTATAGTTTATAGACCTGCAGGCCGACGCACACAGACACTGATGCAAGAAAAAAACAAAGTCCTACTTGGAGGGCTGGAAAGATGTGGGCCAGTTGCCAACCACTAGGCTAAACAAAGGACATTAAAATGGTACTTGACACTAAACACGGTTCTCATATAAGTGTGAGGCACTTGAAGAGAGTTGTTAGCACAAGGGGACTCTCATTGTAAATAATACTCTGAATTTTAGGTTTTTCTTTTATTTCATCTTGTTAGCTGGCAGCTAATAGCTGCATCTAAATGACCAAAGCTAAATAAACAGAATAAATCTGTTTAATATTTTTGCAGTGATTCTAATTGAAGTTATTAAAAACTCATTTAATTTGTGGCCATGATTCTTTTCAAGATGTTAGAACAAAGATGTGTTTTACTAAAACCCCTCTAAAATAGTGCATTGGTTTGATCTGGCTCTGCTCCACACAGTGACTCAATTAAACTACTTAAAAAGAATCAGTGTACTTCAGAAACCTTTGCAGGATCTCGCAAAACAAATTCAGGATCTTGCAAAAATCTAAAAAAAAATTTTTTTTTCCTGTGTCCCCAGAGGGGCTCCGTACAACTGAGGTGAAACCAGTCAGGGAACTTTGTTCCTACTCGAAAGTTTCTGCTTTAGATAAATGGAAAACACTTGTGGGATTGTAGGACTTTGGTTTAAAATCTGGTCTTCTTTCTGTCTTGAATTGTGAATGAATGTGTAAGGTTTGTTGGTCAGGTTGATTCAAACCACTCAGTTTAAACAGCTGTGTTTAAAATGTTCTCAATGTAATCAGACAATATATTTCTCTAAAGCAAGTGGGTCCAGTCCTGGTCCTGGAGGGCCGGTATCCAGCTGGTTTTACAGGTATTAATGTATTGTCTGTTCTGACAGGATCAGTCCTCCATCTTTCTAATCAAGGATTGTTGTTTTGGATTAACAGCTGAATCTGTTCCCATGCATCATCTACAGTCAGAAACTTGTTTAGAATAGTTCTGTTTGATCTGTATTTGGACATTTGGACCAAGTAAAGCTGTCATAATACTAGAGCGTCAAACAGGATTCTAAATCCCAGGAAGATGTTCTATTTCATTTTTCTAAGACACTGACTCACCTTAGGAGGGTTTGTTTGTCTTAAAGCTGTAGTACCTGTATGTCCCTGAAGTTAGTCCAAATTTCAGTAAATAAATGTCAATCAGACTTTGTCCAGTACCTGAGTGAGTCAGTCAGACAACACGTCTGTCTGTTTTTCTTCCTACTAACTGAACTGTGTGTGTTGTCTGTTTGTCCAGATCTCCCACAGCATTATGTCTGGAAGGAGGTCGTGGCTAACCAGCAGAGGAAGTCCAGTTTGGAGCAGGAAGAAGCAGAACCTCCACAGATGAAAGAGGAACAAGATGAGCCAGAACCTTTGCAGATGATAGAAGATGAAGACTGTGTCAGTCAGGATGAGCTGCAGTTGGTCCTGAAGCAGGAGACTGATACATTCATGGTGACTCCTCCTTCTGAAGAAAGAGATTGCAGGAAACCAGAAGCAAACTGGGACCAGGCCCTTTCTCAGAACCCTCCTGAAGCTGAAAACCAGGATCAGGAAGGAAGCAAGAATGAAAACTCAGAATCCAGCAGAGACCAAGAACTGAGGCCAAATCAAAGATGTCAACAAACCGAGAGTCCCAGAGAAAATGTCGACAATCCCCAACTAAAAAGACGCCCAGAAACTCCCACAGGTAAGAAGCCTTTCTCCTGTTAGACCTGTGTGAGAGTTAGATTTGAAGGGTAACTTTAACGAACCACATTAGAACTCACACAGGAGAGAAGCTGTGTTCTTGTAAATCTCAGATTGATGCGGTTGATTAAGATTAGAGACGAACTGAAGCCCAGGTCAAAAAAGTCCAGAAACCATCACATTAAATGTGATGATGGATGTAATTAAACTGTTTCCAGTTGATGAAGTGGGTCAGACAACATGTCTGCCTGTGGCTGTTTGTGAAACTAGAACAATGTCAGGTAACTTGGTCGTCTGAAGGTTGATCATTTTCCAAAACATCTTTAGATCAACTATTGATCTACAGTAAAGACCAAACCCATTAGAACGCTATATGACCTGTTTGTGGACCTCTACAAGTTTTCAACAAACTGTTTAGTTGGGGCTGCATGGTGGCGCAGTGATGTTGTTGTGATCAACTTTATAATACCTCCAGACCACAGACATACTCATGCTTTCTGCTTTTCTGCTGGCGTTTAACCAAAAGCATCTCTCCAACAAAGTGATGTCATGCTGTTTCTGTGTGGAGTCAAGAGCTCTAACTGTCACCACAGAACTATAGATGTGTTAAATAATAATCAGAATATATATATACATTTACAGGGTTTCCTCTAAGATTTTTAATTTAATTTTATTTATTTAATGGAGAATTTACTAATTATTTATCAGTAATAGCATTTATTTAAGGGGGACATATATTTATTGCATTTGTTCTGTGCGGTGCGGTTCATTTCATGGAGTATTTATTAATTATTTCCTAATAATTATTTATTTTAATTTGACTAAAACGGCTTTCCATACCTCCTGTCCTTCACTCCACCTGTGCGCTGCTTTATCCTCTGCCTTTAGTGCAGCAGCTTTATCCAACTTCTTAATTAGACAATTTGAAGAAATCAGCGCTGGTGTGTTTTGGAGCGACGCTTAATCACGAAACTCCTCCTCAGAAGGTGCTTCTCTGGGGGGGGTGGGGGGGTCGTGCCTGCACGCAGCAGAGAATCTCTTCCTGTAGCTGAGCTGGAGGGGGAAGCAGCTAAGGAGTTACTGGGGTGTGACTCGCTCGACAGACGCCCTCTCCACCTCCCCCAGGACCGAATTCAGAACGACATGCTGTGGTCTGTTCAGGGGTAAGGGCGAGTCCTGGGTGTGGCCACATTTATTTATTATATATATTATTTATTCTGTAGCGGGGCCTGTGTGGAGGAAACCCTGTAATAACGAGTCCGGATCGGGAGGTAACATCCGATTTCGACTGAGTCTGAAATCACGTGATCGGGACATCCCTATCTTAAATACTTTGCATTTGCAGGAAATTTTCGTCTGTGGAGCAGTTTTGCTGCCACAGTCCCATTTAGTGGACAACTTTTGTTTTTGAGCGTATGGGTAGTTATCGTCCATTTATCATTATCGAGGTGAACTCCTCAATATATCGTGATATTGATTTGAGGCCATATTGCCCAGCAGCTCTAATCAATAATTATTGAAAACAATGAAAAAATGTATAAAATCTATTCTAAGTGCCAGACTGAGCCGGACTGCTGAGACACACAGGGGATCAACTGGTTCAGGTTCAGCTCGTCTGAATGTTACATGTGTTGGGTCAGCTCAGATTCCAGGTCCAGGCTTCAAGTCCTTCAGGTCATTTCGGGTTCACGTCTTGTTTATCACCAGCAAGGAATCCCATGTAGTTCGCTTTGTGCTGCAGAGTATTCCTCCTTCGGCTTTGGAGCCTTGCTGGGGGCGACACAGCTCGTATTCCTGCCAGCAGCTTCATGATAAACTAGCTGGTTGTGTTACCAGACTTGGTTTTTATCGATTCTCTGTAAATTTCACAAACTGTTGTTTGCTCATTGTCCGAGCAGGCCTAAACCTTGTAAATCTAAGATTGATGAGGTTGATTGAGATCTGCAGTCTAAGCATCCTATCAGGAGTTTTCCTTTACAGAAATAGTTCTGTCTGGACATTCAGATGATCAGTAATACAAATGAAAATGAATCAGATGATCAGCAGTAGTTTAGAGCAGCACAGTCAGTAACAGAAACCATAGATCAGAACATTTACATCCAGATATCTGAGAGTCAAAAAATGTTTAAAGCCTGTTTAAACTCAGTCACTGAGACCAGTTCCTTCAGATTCAGCTGGTTTTGGAGCTGATTCCATCCATAAAGAGCAGAAGATCTGAAGTTTTTTTTCCCAAACTCTGTATGAACCCTTGGTTCAACAGAAACAAGTCATGTGACCTCATCCAGTAGCCTCCTTTTAGATGTCGTAGTACTGTAGGCATGATGGGAGGAAACCAGGAATAGTTTTGTAATAAAAAGATGCCAATGGTTTAATCTGAGAAAGGAGTTACTGGTTGAGGAATCAAATGTTAAACTTTGCTGCCACAAACTTGAAAAGTATTTTCCTGCCTCACTTTCAAATCTACTATCAAGTAACCATAAAGAAATGTTAAACTCTACCATATAAGCAAAAATAAAAATGTCCTCTTTGTCAAAACCTTTAGCAGAAATACTACTCTTCATCAAGAAACACCTGCCTGCACTTTACCATAGGAAGTAGAATGTGTTAAAATATTTGTTTTCCACTTTGTAGCCCATGTCCACAATTCTTGGTGCATTTGTTGTTGATAAAGGCCTACAGGCTATGGTAATCTTTGTTTTGATACACTTTTATGTTGTAGGCCTACAGAGAAATTATTGTTACCTCTGTCAGCAGTTGCACTTTGCTGTAGTCTTTTGTAATAATCCTACACAGAAATATTTAAAAGGCACTTGACACTTTGTGTTTTGATAAGACATCATTGATTTTACAGTCTTTCTCAGCAGGCCTTTCAGTTATAAGTCTGTACATTTATAATTTATTATTTTTATTTATGTATAATTTATTATTATTTAATGTACACATGAGTGGGGTCAAGTGAAACATTTTATTTAGAATTGTAATTAATATTGTGCATTGTTGTTATGTCAGTGGAAAATAAATATTTTCATAGTTTTGTAACTGATTTATTGCAATGCCTTGATTTTAGTGAGGTCAATACACATCATAGCCATAAATGCTATGGTTCTAAGAATTGACATCATAATTTCTTTCGGTTTTTGGTTTCGGCCAAGAATTTTCATTTCGGTGCATCCCTAATTAGAATGTTACATTACCTGTTTCTGAACCTCTACAAATTGTCAAGAAACTGTTTAGTTTGTTTCAACTAAGAAATGTCTGATTTAAAATGCTGCTGTATTGCTCTGGTCTGAGGACCTCTTCCTGTTTCTAAAGCCTCTCCTTGCTTTGAATGAGGTCACCAGTGGGTGTGCTCCTTACTGTAGATGAATAACTGATAGAACGCCACTTCAAAATGACCAAAATATCTCTTTAAACTAAAGCGTTCCTTCTTTCTTGTCTGTTTTTCCGTTTAGATCTTCCGCAGCATCGTGTCTGGACAGAGGAGGATGTTCTGACTGACCAGCAGCTCTGGAACCAGGACAGGAACTCTAGTTTGGACCAAAATGATCTAGAACCTGCAGTGATGCAAGATAACCAGGGAGAAACAGAACCTAAACAGATGGAGGAGGAACAGCAGGAACGTTGTATCAGTCAGGATGAGCAGCAGATTGCACTGAAACAGGAGACTGATACCTTTACATTGACTCCTTCTGAAGGAAGAGACGGCAGTGAACCAGAAGCAAACAGGGACCAGCCCCTTTCTCACAACTCTGCTGAAGCTGACATCCAGAACCAGGAAAGAAGCAGGAATGAAGACTATGAATCAAACAAAGATGAAGAACTGAAACACAATAAAAGATGTTCACAAACCAAAGATTACAGAAAAGATGTAGACAGTCTAGAACGTAAAAGTCACACAGGTGAGAAGCCTTACTCATGTAAGACCTGTGGGAAAAATTTTAGTCATAGGAGGGATTTAACTGTCCACCTTAGAACTCACACAGGTGAGAAACCATATTCATGTAAAACTTGTGGGAAATGTTTTTCTATGAATAGTAACTTAACTAGTCACAGCAGAACTCACACAGGTGAGAAACCTTACTTATGTAAGACTTGTGGAAAAAGTTTCAGACAAAAAGGACATTTAACTAGTCACATGACAGTTCACACAGGTAAGAAGCCATATTCATGTAAAATTTGTAAGAAATGTTTTTCTATGGGTAGTAACTTAGCTGGTCACATGAAAACTCACACAAGTGAGAAACCTTACTTATGTAAGACCTGTGGAAAAGGTTTCAGGCAAAAAGTACATTTAACTTACCACCTGACAACTCACACAGGTAAGAAGCCATATCCATGTAAATCTTGTGGGAAATGTTTCTCTCAAAAGAGAACCTTAACTCGTCACATGATAACTCACACAGGTTAGAAGTCATTTGAATGTTTGATCCATCAAAAAAGATTTCATTCCAGATATTTTTTAACTGCTCATAAGAGCTCTCTTCAATGAAACAATTAATGATGCAAAGTTTGAGTTTAATTAAGTCTGGTCTGAATTTTTTGCAGAATCGTTATTCACATGAATTATTTACTGAGTAAAATTAGTTGCTCTGTGCAGGTTTATTAAACAAAGTTGTTTTTTTTCAATCAGGCTGTTAGGAAAAAAAACAGGTTCCTCAAGTTCTGGATCTCCTAAAATATCCATAAAGCTCATGTGTTTTCTGATTTCTGTTTTCCATAATCACCACAAAATACATCAAAGCCCTGACCAAAAGGTAAACACAGGACAGAGGAAAGTACCGTGCTTTGATCCACCTGCGCGAGCCCTTTGCTCCGGTATGTGGTCTGCGCTCCAGGACTCCGCCCTCCCCTCCTCTGGACAAAAGTCTACGCTAAGTCGACAGCACCTGTACTGGGTCTGGTTCAGGTCCGAAGACCGCTGCAACTTGAAAACCCGGTCCAGGGGTAGGGGTAGGTTGCGTGTCTTGTCCTGGTTCACACCCAGAGCAAATCTACACCATTGGAAGGTTGTACTCACCAATTTAGAAATGAACTCTAAGTGCCTTCAGCACAGCAAATGCATCAATGAGAGAAGTGAAACCCAGTTCTCTCACTGTGTTGTTCTCTGAGAGTATATCCATAATGGTTCTGTCCCATAGAAGTCCTTAGAAAGGTGTTCAGCTCCATGGGATCCCGATGATTACAGAACTTTCTCAGAGTTTGCTCCCTGACTGCATTTTGCTCCAAACCTTTCAGTGAAGTTGTTGATGTTGAATGATGCCCGTGTTGGTTGCTCGGTTCGACCAAGTCGTAGAGACCGCTAGAAGCAGGTGGACAGGCCGCTAAGGGGGACTTCAGTGGAACCACTCGCTTCATCAGCAGCGTTTTGGACCTGCTGCCGCCGGTTTTAAAATAAATCCAGTTTAGTCAGTTTTGATGTGTGTGTACAGATGCCTTTTTCTTTTCTTTTTGTGGACGACTTTTGGGCTTACTGAACATTTTCACAGAGCTTTTCACCACTAATCAAGGTCACTTCTCATATTTAGAAAACATATCAAATCAAATGTATTAGGTAATTATGAAATTGTAAATTAAAATAAGGTCTATGATTTATTCTGTATATTAGAAAATGACTGTGTTTAAAAATGAATTGGTGTGTCTGACAGTTTAAATTAAGAATGTTTTAATTTCCTTTTGTAAAAAGGAGCAGAAATAAGATATTTTCTACTATCTGCTCCTTTTCATTTACATTTTTTTGTGTTGTGAATATATAAACTTTGTTTTGTATTTTTTGAATGAAAATTTTTTTTTAATTTAATAAAAACATGGTGACTTTGGGCTGAAAGTCTTGATTTGGCTTTAACCCCTCTTCTTCAGCCAATGCCAGCTGAAGAAAGAGTCTGTAAATCCAACGCATCCTGGAAGCGTCTGATCTATTTGTCAGACACTTCTTGAACATTTTCATCTGCTGCCATTAAAGCTGAGATTCTGTCCATTTCTCTTCAAGCTTGTTTGCATATGAACTCCTTTTTTCTT
Organism: Callopanchax toddi; assembly: GCA_006937965.1. Classification (NCBI taxonomy): domain Eukaryota; kingdom Metazoa; phylum Chordata; class Actinopteri; order Cyprinodontiformes; family Nothobranchiidae; genus Callopanchax; species Callopanchax toddi. The sequence goes on along the minus strand of SSNR01000068.1, from coordinate 303,560 downwards.
GGCATGTTTTGAGGAATGATTCCAAACCTTTAGGAGTGGCTGGCTGGACGCTCCTTTCTTTATTGCGCCTGAATTTAGAGCCAATTTCAAAGTGATTTCAACCATCATGGTGTGATAATCCAGAGAATAAAGCATTCCTGCTACTCATGCACGGCCCATCCCACTAACATGTATCTGAATGAAGAGGCTTCCTGAAAGCTGTGCAGCAGTTGGCTCTTGACATTGAACAACAGTGACTTTCCTTTCTGAGCTGTTTCAAAAATGACAGCATGTCCAAAAATCCCTGATCAGTTTCTACAAGTCCACAATAGAAAGCATCCTAACTGGATGCATACTGGTTTGGTTTGGAGACATCACAGCACATGATGACAAATGACTGAGTACTGTTCAAAGAGCCTCTAGAATCATGGGTTGACCACGAGCCCAGCTACAGGACATCTCCACCTCCTGCTGCAGGAGGAAAGCATTAAATATCATGAAGGACTCCAGCATCTTCTGTCAGCTCCCCTCAGGGAGGCGCTGACGCTCTGTTAATTCCCAGACCTCACAACAAGAAACTTGAAACCATCAAACACCTGAACCTCTACTTGATCTGAATGAACAAAAGACGCTGTCCTACAGAGCAATGAGTGTTTCTATGTGCTGCAATCTCCTTAGTCATCCTGTGGAAATCAAATGTGTCCCTCTGTCCCCCAGAGACATCAAAACAGTGTTTTGATGTCTCTGCTGTCCTCCTCCCCTGAAAACACAGGTAACACCAAACTAAGCCGAGTCAGGACTGATGGCTGAGAGAACATTCTAATAGACTCAATGTTGTTCTAGGATTCCTTTTTTTTTGTCCTCAGGAAACATTCAGGTGCTCAGTGGTTGACGATATTTAAAGTTCCTGATGTCATGAACGAGTCAAATCTTTTGAATGGCTCTTCACCTTGAACGAGGAGAACCGAGTCCTTGTAAAGAACCATTCCTTTTTTTAAAAAATTAACTGTGACATTTGTGACCGGGAGGCAATATTCAACGACACTGGCTCTTTATTTAAAACGACATCAGTGAGAATACGTAGCAACATAAACCTATCAGTTCTATCAGGAAGGTAATTACCGACACACACGTATGTGTCGTAACAACGAGTGTCCCCAAACATAGTTCCATATGACATTTTTCTTTCAAAATATTGCAACAAAAAAAAAAAAGAAACCCATAAAAGAGCCAGGTTTTTGAACGGCTCCCTTCAAAAAGCCTGATGCACTTGAATGCAACCTGTGTTCTATTGGCTTGTAGAGCTGTCTGTCAGCTGGTTGTTACGACAATGGAGGCGGGCTGAGTGTGTGTGGTGGAGCGGGAGGAGAGACAGAGCAGAGAGAGTTCAGCTGGATGTTTTCTCGGTTTCTAGTTTTCGGTCTTGTTTTTCTCTTCGTTTCTTTGAAGAGGCTCCGGCCGACAGTCTGTTAAACAGCGAGAAGTGGAGCAGCTGACTGCTTCTAGAGTAAGTAGAACGTTACAATCTGAACAATACCAGGATAGAAGAACATGACAACATGCTAACGGAGGAAAAGAGACCAGATTCAGAGTAGGAGGGTGTCTTTGGGTTCAAAAGGACAACAAAACGTTTGGTGTTGACTTCTAGAATCGCTTGTTGAAGTGTGGATGAAGCTAGCTATGAATGATTTAGGATGAAATGGAGGAACGGAGTGAAGCTAAAGAGACGTGGAGACAGCGAGTCAGGCAGCGACTGGATGAAGTCTGGAGACTTTCTGACGGAACAGAAGAGCAGCTGTCGAGTTTCAGAGAAAATGATCAAAGATTAGGTTTGTGTTTGATCACAGCTACTGCCATCATGTTAGCTACAGTTAGCCTCAGCTCTTCTTTCTAACTTTATTGATCAACTGGCCTGTACAAACAACCTGCATGGCTGATGGGACTTTTTTTGTTGTAGTTGAAAATCTTTATTTAAAGTTCAAAACATTTCTATACAGATTAAACAAGGTACATTATAAAAAAGTAACAGAAAAATTTGAGTAAAACACAAAAGAATAAAACAGAAAAATGATCAAATATTTTTTAAAAATCAACAACAAAAAACACACAGCCAGAGACCTTATCACTCAAAAGTCATATTAAGTTTGTCTATAATACATTTAGTTTTGATTGCTTATTTTCAAGAGTACTAATTGTGTTGATATATATTTATATTGAGTTCTTTGTGGAAATGAGTGATGTTTGGTTTAGATTTTGACCATTTCTTTTTATGTATATGAAATTTTCGAAGAATGAGTTCATGTCGGGTTCAGATCAGCAGAAAATAACATAATGTTGTGATTACATAAAATGAAGGAAGCTGAGCTCACATATAAAACATACCAGGAGTAGAGACATGCACACACACAGCTATATCTGGAAGATGGCTCAGAACACAGAGTTCCCAGAGCAGGCCTTCAACTGACCACAGATTGATACTCACTATAGCAACCACAGACTGGAATGCCAGGCCAGAGAAGAAGGTCACAGTAAACTTTATCTACACAAAAATAAGCAGGTTATTTTATGCATTTACGAGGCTCCCTGCATCTGGCTCTCAAGGCCTTGGAGCCGCCAGTAAATCAGCAGAGGAGGGACACTGATAAGGGGGTTGCTGCAAACCATGATATGAGCAGGCAGAAAAGAAAGGTGAGATTTCTGAGGACTTGGATGAAGGCAGAAGTCTCCTTTTGGCAACAGGTTGCAAGTATACACTTGTCTAAAACCTTAATAAACAGTCTAAAACTTGGAAATGTGTCCTGGTCCTTTCACATCAAAGAGCCAGTTTCAATAACAAATGAATAATAGCTGCAGCTAAAAGGAGAGAGAGAAAACAAGCAAATTCATTTCCTGACTAAAACCTGATGAAGTGTCTTCAAAGATGTTTGGAGCTGCATCCTCAGCCTGAAGGAGAAGCAGCTCATTTAGAGTCTCTGAGGTCTTTACCTCAGAGTCTTTCCAGTATTGCATTTAGCTGAGAACGCAGCTGTTTGTTTGATGGTTTCTCATCCAGGAACTCCTGGCTGTTAACTAGAAGAGGTGGGAGTCGAACCCCGCTCTCTGGAGCCTCGTTATTACAGATCAGGTGTTTTACTGTCAACAGGTAGCCTCAGCTTTGAGCTACTTCCAGTGTGGAGGTAGGTGTCTACGTCGATGCCTGATCAAAACACTGCAGACCGATAAACCATTTTAAAATGTCCTTTTTAACAATATTAAGATCCATCAAAGTTATTGCTATAATTTGACCTGATGTTAAAAGAATCCCATCAGAAACGGGGAGAAGCACCAAGCTAGCAGGAGCCTCAGACTCTGGAACGTTCAGCTCCATCAGTAGAAATGAGTTTATTGTTGTAATGTGTGTAGAATTGGATATTCCTATAGAATCTAAAAGCTTTGTCTGTTTTGGTAAAGCTCTGCTAACAGAGGTCGGCTACCAGAACACGAGAGCAGCTTCCATCAAATCCACCTCCCCCGTGTCTCTGAGAGACATGGAAGTAAACATGAACAGAGGTCCTGTTCAACAGGATGCTGTCTCTAGTTTTTACTGTTTCAAGGTTTATTGGGTTTTTTTTAGATGTGCTTGAGTTCAGCTCTAAAGTATTTTTATCTTAACAGAAGACTTGAACAAATGTGAGATACAGGAGATTCTTAGTTCTCCATAAAATGTTTTGTTCTAAATACTTTAAAATAAACACTCAATGTTCAGCTGAACCACAGAACTTCGTTCTATTTGTTCAAGTTAAATAACAGTCATTAGATTTGATTTTATTGATTCTAAAGTTATTGAAAACATTTCATGTTTCTTTTCCACTAACATGTCTCACGATGTCAGCCTCTGTTTCTCTGCCTCTGAGCTCTTTGAGGTGAGTTTCCTGTTAGTTTGATGCCAATGTTGATGTCAGGTTTGGTTTGCTACATCGTTGCAGATCAGCTGAACTTCCTGCTTCACCAAAGATTCTTCATTTGCTCCGATTGCCAAGAAAATGACCATGGAGAGGAAGCTGCCTTCCCACCAGGAAAACCATGGTAAAACCCAACTGATCAGTGACATTTGATCAGTTCTTCATTTCATCCTACTAATACTTTTTATGGATTTATCTGCAGACAAGTTGGGCTGTTTAATGCAGCAGAAGACTTTAGTTCTTTGTAATTCCTGAAGAACTTATTTAACTGAAACAAAAAGCAGCCAACAAAAAAGGTGAAAGTCCAGGTCCACCATTGTGTCCACAGCTGGCCTTGTACTGGTTCAAAGAACAGCTGTAAGCCTCCGCTGGACAGTGCAAGGACATGACGCAGTGGCCTCAAAGACGCCTACGTCCGTAAATACAAAAACTGGTTACTAGGCTAAACCTGGTAACGTTTTTTGAAGATAATCTCTTTGCAGCTCCCAACTTTGTGTTATTCTTCATCGTCTGTGAGGTTTGAAAACAACGTTCGGATACGTGTTTATGGAAGTAGGTCTCCTTGGAGACGGTGTGTCATGTCCT
>SSNR01000068.1:272788-295917 GCA_006937965.1 Callopanchax toddi | reverse complement strand
TGATTGTGGACAAAATTTTAGGGACACGTCACATTTAAACAGACACATGATGATTCACACAGGTCAGAAGCCATTTTGTTGTGATTGTGGAAAAAGTTTTAGGGACAAGTCAACTTTAAACAAACACACGAGAATTTCACACAGGTCAGAGGTAATGATGCCTGAAACACAAGAATCAACACTTAAAGGGAAACCGTTTAACTGAATATTCAGACAACTCATAGAGACTCGTGTTTATTAACATGAGTTGAAACTGCACAGGTCCAAGGTTTGTTGTTTAGTATAATGAGCAGCGCTGAGTAGGTTTAATGAATATAGGAGCCAGAGGAGAGTGAATTACTAGTAAAAACTGAGACAACAGCTGTAGGATTTCCTTCAAGTATTCTGAACCGATTTTTTTGTTTTTGATTCCCTTTTGTTATTCTAGTTATTCTGTTTTCTATTAATGTGCTGAACAACCTGATATGTATATTTTCTTGCTTCTCACTTTTTTCAAATAATCTGAATAAGTAGGGGAGCAGACAACTACTGTAGTCCGCAAGAGAACCAGATTTCATTCATGCGTACCAGAACCCACTGCCCGACCGCGCCTTTGCAGACCAGCGCTTCCACGGTCCCGATGGGGAACCCCTCGATCTGACGAGCTTCACGTCCTGCTGCAGCGCAGGGAATGAGTGCTCACATGGCCTCTGAAGCTAGTGGACACACACGGCAGGACCAACACAGACACACAAAAAACATGATTTGATCACATTGTCCATAAATGGTATTTTAGTTGAAAAAGTATGAAGTAAGATTCTTAGGGGTTGTCTTTGATCATAAACTTAATTGGAAATTTCACATAAAATACATAAAACAAAAACATTGTGAAGTGTTGGACTTTTAAATAAAATAAGTGTTCTAGAAACATCAACACGTCTTACATTATGTTACTCGTTTATTGTTCCATATGTGACTTATTGTATAGAGGTTTGGGGCAATAGAGACATATTAAACAAATACTAATCCTTTGTTTTTGTTACGGAAGAAAGCTATGAGAATTTTATATAAAGTAAATGCAAGAGAACATAGTAATAGATTGTTTATTTAATCAAATTATGAAATTCAAGGATTTGGTCAATTTAAAAACTTTACTAATTGTGTTCAAGGCTGAAAAGATGTTACTGCCAGTGAAGTTACAGATTTTTTTTATCTCAAATTATGGAAAAAAAAGAAGTCTGAGTTTAAAAGAATAATTGTACAAACAACATTAAAGCAAATGTGTATTTAAGTATATGGACAAAAGCTATGGAATAACCTGGAAGATGAATTGAAAAATGTTCAAGTATTGATCAATTTAATAAACTTTATAAAGAAAAACTGATAAAATCCTTTGATTTAATAAGTTAATGATGGGGGATATTGACATGTTTTGATTGTGATAATGTTTGCAATATGCTTGTTTGTGTATAAGGTCATTTTGTAAATTACTTTGTACTCAGAAGAGGGGGTAGGTCATAAAAGCAGTAGTGAGATCATGGTTCTGGACCGGCAGAGGGTAGCTTTCCAACTCCGGGTCAGGAGGAAGGTCCTGCCTCAAGTGGAGGAGTCAAAGTATCTTGGGCTCTTGTGAATGAGGGAAGAACAGAGATCAACAGCTGGATTGAGGCAGCATCTGCAATGATAAAGATGTTGATCCGGTCTGTAGTGATGAAACACTCAATTTACTGGTCAGTCTACCTTCCTTTTATCACCTCTGGTTATGAGGTCTTGGTAATGACAGCAAGAATGAGATCGTGGATACGAGTGGCTGAAATGAGTTTCCTCCACAGGGTGGCCGGGCTCTGCCTTAGGAGCTCGGACATCTGGGAGGGACTCTTATTCCACATCAAGAGGACCGAGATCAGGTGGTTCGCCTCCTGGATGCCTCCTTGGGGAGGTGTTTTAGGTCTGTGGTCCCTGAGCCAACCCAAAACATGCTGGAGGGATTACCGTATATCCTTAGGCCGACATGGGAATGCCTTGAGGTCCCACTGGATGAGCTAGTGGAGGTGGCTGGGGAGAGGACAGTCGGGGTTTCCCTGCTGCCCCTGTGACCAGGAACCAGATGAGTAGAAGGCAGCAAGACGAGGAACATCAAAGCATGGATCCATGATGTCTTGTGTCAACGGTTCAGGCTGCTGGTGGTGTGATGATGTGGGGATAATTTCTTATTTCTTGATTTTGTTCAGTTTTGACCTGATGATACAGTTTTTATTAGAATCTGATTCATCTCATTGCATTTTGAAAATTCTATTTACCTTTAAAAAAAATTCACAGGAAAATCTGTAAGCATAAATACACCCTTAGAGATGGTGAGTCCACAGAGATGAAATAATAATCAATATTCCTTGATAATTATTAAAATAAGAAAATCCATATTTTAAAACTGATTTAACTATACACTAATACTACCTTAAAATGGTAATTGTGCTTTATATTATTTTAATATAACAATTCTAATTTTAAAATGATCCCTTTTCACCTATAGATCCTCCACCAGAGGGCATGTATAGACTGATAAATGGTTTTTGATTAAAGTTATTTTTCTAACTCCATTTGGACACTTTAAGGTTAGAAGTGGTTAAAGGGGTTAAACTGATCAGAATATTGTCTAATTTTAAGTGGATTTATGAGTGTATCTCTCAAGTACTTTTATCACTTTATTCTTATTCCAGCACTTTCAAGACCTTGAAAATACCATGGTAAATTTCAAGCATTTTCAAGGGTTACAAGCAAGTTCACTGGGCTGTAATGGCCTCCACAGTCACCAGATCATATGAACACTCGAAAACCAAATAGAATTCTGCAGAAAAACAAATCCATCTTTAGAAAAGCTGGATGAGCATAAGTACAGTATTTATATTTAGGCAATCTTAGATTAATTTGAACAGAGGGTATGACATCAAAGTGTTTTCCTTTTATTGGCATACTGTTGTAGTCGGACAGAATTCTAACGCATTCACAGTGAAACAGCTCTGTCTGGATTGTCAAAACTGTAAAGCCTCACTCAATTCATTCTCACCCCCCCAGAGCAGAAACACTGTATGTTTACACCGCAAACAGCTGTGATCTGAAGTCATCTGAGATCAATAAAATACTGTTAGATCAGAAAGCCAGGGAGGAAATCCGTCACTCTGTTTGTTAAACCAAGACAGTATCATGTTTAGCTAACGAGTTATGTCACTGACAGACTGTCAGACAAATCTGAAGGAAAAAGAGCTGAAGCCTAATGTGAATAACCAGGAGGACAAAATACAACATGAGTTAGTGAGAGGACAACGTGAAGACCAGAGGGGTCGTTTAGTCGCTGCATGTTGTCCTTAGAAGGCACCGAGGAGCTGCTTTGCTGCCGTTTATGGCTTCCAAGAGATCTGCAGATAAAAAATGTTTCTGAAAAAATCTTGAGTTTCAAAACACAGATTTAAAAGACCTGCAGTTCATTGACACATTAAAACACAGTTTACGTTTTTATGGTAATAAAATAAATCAAGCGTAACTTTTCATTTGTTTACATTTTGCTGTGCATCAACATTATACAACTTTTGTACAATTATAAAAAAGAGACACACACACACAAACACATTTTATTAGCTGTAGTGATTCAGCCCTTGCAATTTAAAGGGATATTTGGGTCATGTTGAAGTGTCGTTCTATCAGTTATTTATCTACAGTACTGAAACAGGCGTTCTTACTTTCTTGAGGGTAAAAGAAAAACATTTTTACATAAATCAGCTCTGTTGGTTTTCTTTCAAAGCCATGGTTTTATGGATGGCTTTACTAATATATGTGTCAAAAAGACCAAAAGACTTCCATTTGGGGTCCCTGTTTGTAAAATAAAGATTTTTTCTTTTCTTTTCCAGAAAAGTTGTATTTTAGAGATACAAACTGTCAGCGATGATATATTTCTTATTGTCAAACAACCCATAACCATGTGATACTGGCCCTTTAAAGCCTGACACAATAAATATTAACCAGAAAACTCAGATTTTTAAAGTTTTAAACATTTGTTGACTAATAATAACAATCATTTACTTTTATATTACATTTAATAATGATATAATAATGCAACAAAAATCAAACTAAAGAAAATTTGTACTTGCCAACGTCAGTACTTATATTTTCCACTAGAGGGCAGAATACCTGTGTAGGATTCAATACAGCAGCTTTTTGAGGAACATACAAATCTTGTTAAAAAGATAGAGCTCCTAGAAACTTAGAAATATGTGGATCAGATTTAAAACAATTCATGTTAGAGGGTTAGAAATAGGACATCTTAATCAAATGAACTAATATTTACATTTTAAAAAATACTACAATGTTTTAAACGGTTTTTGTTAGTCACTAGACAAATATGTCCTTCCATGGCCATTGTGAACTCAATGAGCATCATGTAATTGTTGTGGGGATGAACTTTTCTGTTAGTTATTAGTTAGGATGTTGTATGACACTGCTGGAATGCTCATCTAGTCAAATGAATATTCATTCAAAGAATCCTTCTTGACAGCTTGTGACAACCCTGCTGATTGATTCCATATGTGTCCTTATTTAATCAACTCCACGGTGAGTCATTTGTTTGTTTCTTTGGTTTTACTAAAAATGCGGCACTAGTTTCAGCTAGTCAACCCGCCAATGAGCTAATGGCTACGCTAACGAGCTTAAAGTCCTGATGAGTGATTTTATTCATTTAAAGCCGCACTCTGGATTATTTCAGCAAGAGAGCAGTTTTTGAATCTAGCGTCCAAAGGCTCCTCCTCAAAACATCTCGACACGCGCGTCCGGTCGCGTGTGCGCACGTGCACACGGCGCATATACTTCGGGCATGAACTGTACAGCTCAATGTGTAGGGTTTAATCACTCACAGTTCACAATCTTATTCCAACAATACTACGAGGGTCTGATGAGCCCTCTCTGTCCCTGCTGCTTCTGATATTAGCTCTGTTAGCAGAGAGCTGCTGCTGGACTCTGAAGCTGAACTTGACTCGGCCCTGGATGAACTTTCTGACCAAAATAAACGCGTAACCCTGTCAAGCCTTGCCATTCTGTGAGGTGAAAGGTTTAAAAATAAAAATAAATCCGTCTTTAGCTGGGAAATGGGTCGGTTTTTAGTAGAAATGAGCTGTGAGTCCTCAGTGAACGAGACGGCAAACAGAGAAACACACGGAGCGTCCTGTACGACAGCGCCCCCTACTGGTACAGGTTTGGTCGATGCGTGTGCATGTTGAGAGAATGCAGACATTTGAATTTCATTGGCTGAAAAATGTCGGCGGCAAGAAAGAATGCAAAGGGGTCTCTAGGAGGAAGGAGGGTCTTCATCAGAATGACAGATGTTGTGGAACTCAACCCAGAGATCATAGTTTAGACCTGAAATATCATTTAAAACATTTAGAAAACTTTGATACAGAGAAAAATAATCCAGAGAGCCGCTTTAACAGCAACATGTCTTTATCGTTATGGCCGAATGTTAGACCAATTCTTAGAGTGTTCATTGAATACTTTGGTTATTGTAGTTTTGTCCGTTTTTTTATGTTTTTAGTTCATTTTACTGTTAAATGCCAAAATGGCCTATGGTACTTTTGAATTGATCGGTGTGATTGATTCTAATGTCCAACTTATTGATCTAAATTACTTTATAAAGGATTCATACCTTTATTTAAAACCCTTTTTTGGATTATCATGACCTGGATGACTGAGAACCTTCACCAGCATAAAACTAAACTAAAACCTTTTTGATTTTTCATAGACTAAAACTAGATTACATATAGACATGAGTAAAATGTGACTAAAACTAATCAGCATTTTAGTTCAGAATACCAAAATGACTGCCAAAAGCACCATGAGGAAACAAAAGTTTACTACGCTGTTTGTTGTTCTCTCTTCCCCATCCAAGACGGACTCAACTACCTGAAATTCACTACCTATTCTGCTTTTATGATTGTGATGTCAGCTGACAAAGATTGATTCACCAATTCAGAGTGCACCAGTCTGCTTATTAAATGCATGCTTTAAACAATACACTTGAACTCCTTGTTTCTAGAGGAACCACCCACTTTGAGTGATGTTACTAATGAGTGTGGCCCTTACTGTAGATAAATATCTGATAGAACGCCACTTCAGAACAACCCAAATATCCTTTTAACCACTAGATTTTTTTTGGTCTGGTGGTTAAAAATAAATAAAAATCTGTAACAAAGTCATGTTGGAAGAGCAGAACTACGCCAACAAAAATAAAATAATAACACATCAATGTTTTAAGACAATATGTATTTCAGTGAAATAAAGAGGATTTAGAAGAACTGGAACAGACACTGAGGTCAGTTTGGCACAGGGCGCTACCATCAACCAGCTTCATCAATAATCATACTGATGGAAAGTAGCTAGTGGCAAAATGGAAATTACAGTACTGGTTGTGTCATGTTTGCTCGGCACTTGTTTTGTCATTGACGACACAAAGAGCAAAGTATTGATCAGTGATAGGAAAAAGAGGAAATGTTCTTGCACAGGAGATGGTCTCTTGGAACTTTCCCAGGTTTTTACTTTACAGTGATGTTATCAGCTGTCTGTTAGTCATGATGCTTTGACCTCATATTATTTAGGCTGGTAGGTGTTGGACTGCTCCAGTGGATGAGGAGGAGCTGTTAGTAAAATAATTTAAATGTTGAGTTAAAGGGATGTTTGGGTCGTTCTGAAGTGACGGTCAATCAGTTATTTATCTACCCCCACTGGTGACATCACTCAAAGTGGGCGGAGTCTACAAAGAAGTAGTCCTCTGACTGGAGGGAAAGAAACACCATAAAGTAAACAAATGATTTTGAACATCTGAAGATTTGATGCTTATTTGTCACCAATCTGTAGCAGTGTCTCTCCTGATCTGACTAATCATGAGTATGGTTTCAGTCAGAGGATAACTTCCTGTTTCTATAAAATGCCCACTTTAAGTGATGTCACTGGTGGGTGTGGTCCTTATAAATAACTGATAGAAGAACACTTTAAAATGAGCCTTCATGTTTAATCGAATCTGTTGTCTCTTAGTTTTAGATTCATATCTGCTGCTTGCTTTATTCAACATGTTCATGTTGTGAATTTAAATGATTTCTCAGCCATTTTGAAGTGTTTCACTTTAAGTTTTGTTATTGTTGAAGAAAGCTACCAGAACAGCCTCTGTTCAAGGAAATAAAATGTGTCCTATGTGTCTTCACATAATAATAAATAAATCCAAACAAACCAACAAAGAAGAATACTGCCAAACAAACAACACATTTTGTTGTCTACAAATGAAAACTGATCCTTGCTTCAGTCGGTGCCAGAACTTCATCTTCCATCCACCAGGAGGCACCACCTGCTCAGCCTGATGGCCAACCCTGCACTGGTTCAGGCTCAGATTTATTGGTGACGGTCTTTTAGTTTAGAATTGTATAAATAAATAAAAAAAGCTCATTTATCATTTGTGATCTCCATGACGACGTGTTGAACACAATAAAAAAGGCTGTGCAAAACCAGCAATAGGAGGCGCTGGTGTGTCTACTCTGTACACGATGAGTGAGAGTGACTCAAAAGGTCTGCTACATTTAAAGCTTCCTGTTTAAATCCCACTCCTCTCCTCTCCTCTCTCTGCTTTGCTTTTAAACTTTCACATCTTTTGTACCAACTGGATCTTCATTCAGTGTTTATGCCTCCACATTAAGAGAAGCAGAGTCAACACAAACATTAAAAACAGCTTTGTTGTTGTTGTTTGTGTCTGGTAACACGTCATAAAGTCTTTTCTCCAGTGTGAGCGACCACTGTGTAAAACACAAGACTTTCTTAAAGGGAGATTTGGGTCATCCTGATTTTTCTTTTTGAGCCATCAGAAGAACAGATGGCATGACCGTTATATCTGTGCCCCTTTGAGTGATGTCACCTGTGGGTGTGGTCCTTACTGTAGATAAATAACTGATAGGACACCACTTCAGAATGACCCAAACTTCCCTTTGACGCCACACACACACACACACACACACACACACACACACACACACACACACACACACACACACACACACACACACACACACACACACACACACACACACACACACACACACACACACCTCTCTCCCAGCTGGTGTCCGTCTGGAGAGGATGAGGAGTAGGACGAGGCACAAGAAGAAAGTCTGGAGCTACGTGCCCAGTCTGAAGAGTGGTACAGAAGAGATGTCTTCTTGGTCTCTTTCTCTGTCTTCTGCCATGTCCTTCTCAGAGTCTAAAGAAAACGTCCTGCCAGAGTCCCCGCTGAGGATTTTGTTTAGCCGTCGGGTCGAAGCAGAGGCTGAATCAAAGCCGCTGCTGCCTTTGGTTCTGCAGGGCTCATGGATTTTCTCTTTTTCAGACAAAGTCTCAGTGTCAGACTCGCCTTCTTCCTCCAGGGTGAGCGCAAACTGAAACTTCTCTGCCGTAGTGGATCCACCAGGTGCTGAAGCATCCTGAGGGAGGTCTTCCTCCTCCAGGCCCTCCGGGCGGGGCGAGGGGCTGCGGGGGATCATGCTCTGGTACCATTCTCTGTTGTCCTCCAGCGTGTCCAAGATCTCCTGAGCGTCAGGGTGCACCAGGTCAGCCCACGTCTCCCACAGAGGATGAACAATGTAGTCAATGAAACCCACCTAAAAGAGATGAGCCAAATGTTTCACTTCATTTTTAGGTTTCAGGTATCTTAAAGCCCAATGCAGTGGTTTATCTTACTCTAAAGATTATACATGTTTTAAAGTGTAAAATGGATATTTGTGTAAGGTAATAATATTTATATGGTGGTAAGAATTTTGATTTTACATCCTAGACTGAAATGAGTCAGACAATCCTAGACTAGATGAGTCAGTTGGGGTAAGATTTAATGAGCACTGACTTCTTTCCTTCCCCTTTTTGAACTGAATATTAAAGTTTTTATTTCATAAAAAAATCACCTGGTTCTTCTCAATGGAGGCATTCTGTTTGTCACACATGGGACTGATCTCCATCCCCTTGTCTCTCTCTCTGTCCCCCTGAGTAAAAAACTCCACCATTATACGATCAGTCCACTTTCTGTACAGTTCAAGAGGTTTGGTGGGATTACTCAGGTCTGCACAGTGAACCATGTTCTGAAGAACCTGCAGGGAACAACAAATAAATCAACGTTATGTTGTGTTGAAATCTGGGAAAATGCGTTAAAATTATTTACTATTCTGGCACTTTTAAAACTGGAATTCTATATTTAAATAATCAAAATACATCAAATTCATAATTTAGGCTGTGCTTAAAATGTTCACTCACTACATGGTGTTACTATCTAGTGCCCTATATCAGAATCAGGTTTATTTAGCCAAGTCCGTACACAAGGAGTTTGATGATTCTCGCCATGATTCTGGTTTTATGTAAAAATACTTCTCACCTGTATACGATCTGAATAGTTGTCCAGAAGCAAGACACCTAGACTGGTGACTTTTTTTGTCTCCACCATGGTTTTTAGGTCAGCTAACAGGTTCATGTGTTTAGACATATCAGTGGCCAGCACCTGCATGAACAACGGTCACATGACATCTGACATGGCTGATGAAAATCACAGGAACATTAAAGGGATGTTTGGGTTGTTCTGAAGTGGTGTTCTATCAGTTATTCATCTACAGTAAGGCCCACACCCACCAGTAACGTCACTCGAAGTGGGCAGAGTCTCTAGAAACAGGACATAGTCCTCTGACAGGAGCAATAATCATGGCTAATCATATCAGGAGGGACACTGACAGTTTACCATGACCTGGATGACTGAGAACCTTCACCAGCACACCCCAAATATCACTTTAATTTAAAAGAGTCGTAAACTATTTTTAAAGTGTTCACCAAAAAGTTCTTACCATGTCGATGACCATTTTACGTAGGGACTGTCTCTGTTTTTTGTTGAGATTCTGAAAGATGTCACACTTATCTTCCTGCAGAAGCTTAAATCCAACGGCTAGGTGGTGATTCTCCAGCACGGACAAGTCGTTGTACATCAGGGCCAGCTCTGAGTCTGAGGGAGCAGCGATGACACCCGGAGTTTTTAACCACCTGAGACAAGACGCCTCATCTGCATGAACTAACACCACCGTCTGGAGCAATGTGAACTCACTTGTGTTGATGAGAAATTGGTTGGAGACTCCAGGGTGATCAACATCATGGATGGCACTGGCGAACAGAGCAGCCAGGATCTCCAGATCAGTAAACACAGCCTTGGTAACACACAGAGGAGGACAACACAAGTCAGTGTGTTGGTGCTTGATGTAACAAGACTTCTACAGGTCCAATAGGATTGAACGGCATTGCATCACTTCCACCTCTCTCAAACAATCATGCCTAAAAGTAGCTACTCCAAGTTATTTGATGGCAATAGTTGAAAATGTTGCAGACACCCTGTATACTTTAAGACTTGGCTTCAGACTGTCCTCTTTGATAAATTCCATAGTTCACTGGGGTTACCCTGGCTCATCCCTTTAGTTATGCTGCAGTGTGCAATATGTGTAAAAGCGGGGGGGGGGGGGTTGTTTTTACTCTTCATTTATGAATATTTGGTCATGGCAGCCCATTATGATTACTTGGACTGTATTATTATGTGTTTGTTATGCATGCTGCCAGTTGAGTTTGTGCTGGTGGTAGGGGGGATGGGGGGCAGGGGTGTGTGTGTGTGTGTGTGTGTGTGTGTGTGTGTGTGTGTGTGTGTGTGTGTGTGTGTGTGTGTGTGTGTGTGTCACTGAGTATTTGCAGTCATTTGAGTGCCCCTTAATGGGAAGTGCAAAATAAAAACAAGCTGCATTGGTACAAATGCCTACTGGAAGATGAGGGGTTAAGAGAGCTGCAAACTGTGTCCAATGACCAAAAGTAGAGGTTGCAGGTAGGGTTGGGTGATATGTAACTTTTTCCCAATCGCCCATCGTCAGTCCAAAAATCAACAATGGGTAATTTATTCATGTAGGTGACATATTTGCGGGCGGAGCAATGTAAACACGCACTGATGGATTTGCCAAATTAGAAATCGAAAGTCCAAAAATTGATGAAATAGTAGCTGAAAAACACAACATAGCCGTTTTGGGGTTAGTTTGGCTTAAAACAGATTTATAGTGGCAGCAAAGAGCTCTAACATCTACGTATTCATCCTCCTGCTGAGTATGTTAAGCTAACACAGAACTAGCAGCTGATACTTTGTCACCAATTCGCTCAAAAATACTTCAAACTGCGGCGGAGATTTATTTGATGGAAACAACATGTTCACTGAAGGGTTTTTTAAAATTAGTATTTCAGCTTTAGTTTAATTTTTTATTAATTGTTTTATACTGAGCTGAAACAGATAAACACTGAACCGGTGTTCTGACTCGCTGAATATTTTTACAGCAGCACTGGTAGAGTAACAACGACCTGTAAACACGGTTAAAGCTGCACTCGGTAAAATGGTAAACAATGTAACTTAAAACATTTTTTCATGCCTCTTAACAAAGTTCTAACATAATATAGCTATAGATATATTGTGGAGATTTAAAAAACCCAAAAGAAATCAATAAAGGGATTGTCCCGCAGTTCTCCACACTGCTTGGATCCTCCATTAATGTGTCCTGGTGCATTTTTCAGCAGAACATCCCGGAAGTGAGAGAAGGACAGAAACGAGCAGCTGTTAGCGCTTCAATTTTAGTAAAAAATAGTGCAGTGCATAAGGGTGGTGGTGTTCAGGGTGCAGAACGCGGTCCACAGGTGGGGCGGTGCACTGCTGATTACAGGACAGCAGCAGCTGCATGTGCGGTACCACGCGATTACATTGTGGATTTAGTGGAAGAACCTGCACCCTTGGATTTTTCTATGTGCTCTGGACAGAACCAGCACTTGGTCCAGATCTGGACCGCGGCCCGTCATTTGGTGATGTATGCATTAAAGTCAATTTCACTCAATGTAGTGTATGATGTATGTTCACTACTTTTATTGGACTGCATGACTAATTACTGTAGGGCTCTAAACAGTGAATGAAAAACAGCTCCAATTTAGAATGCCACTAAAAAATGGCCAACTTACTATATAGGTCCTGTCCCAATATCCACACTGCAGCCTACGGTCCTCCACGAAGTACACTTGGAATTATGGGTAATACCCTTCACCGAATTCCGCACCAAACCAGACTTTGGCGTAGTGCATAGCGAGGGTGAAAAAGGGGGCGGGGACAAGTTCTGGATTCTCCACTCTAGAGAATTGGGACACCCTGTGCACTCGCGCACCTCCACAGGAACGCACAATTGAGGGGCACAAAGGTGGAAGTGAGAGTATTGGGACAGGGCCATAGTGAGCTAGTGGACATTTGGAACACAGCCTTAGACTTTGTGTTAGACCCAGTGCTTTAAGTAGGCCGGTATGCACTGGTACACAGTACTGGCACTTTTAAATTTCACCCGTCCGTGTACCGGGACCGTTTTCCACCATACTGGTGTGTACCGGGCACTTTTTTCCAGCATATAGTGACTTTTTCCGGTGCTACATCGAGATGATTTAGACTAGCATTCACAATGGCTGTAGTTGCGTTTGGGCAGAGTGTGCGTACCAGTCTCTACAGCCTCACCACCCCTTTGCAGACCAGTGTTGTCAGCAGCGGTGTCCTCGACGTAGTTCCACCCACCCACTGTGGATGCAGTCAACGACCATTGGCTCGGGGAGGGGGCGTGTCACACCCACGATGGAGTGCCATCGCTGCGAACTGGGCACACCCCCTCCCCTGTTAGACCAGACCATGTGAGCCGGGTCATTGTCGTAAGTTCGTATTGGGGTGGAGACTTTAGTGAGACTACAGGTATTTTTTTCTACTTAAAGCACTGGTTAGACCTTTGTGATTACCTCCAGCGCTGGTGTGGACAGCAACACATTTGTGGACTGCACCACATCTGCAGCATGAATGTTGTTGTGATAAGCCACATCAGAACGGTAATGGTCCTCCAGGGTCATCATGAAGTTAATAAAAATGTCCATCGGAATTTTAAAGGACTTCAGCAGGTCGCGTTCCTGCAGCAGCAGATCAAACACATCAGAGGCTACATCAGATAAGGATCAGTTACAAAAGCTCTAACATGATGTGTCATTTGTTCATTTGTGCACATGTTTATAGCTGGTGTTGGTGCGTTTGTTACCTGAAAGATTGAGTACATTGTGACCGTTAGCGGGCGGCTCCCTGAATACTCTGAAACCTTAAAGATGTCAATACCCCATCTGTCTATATCCTCCAGCTCCTGCCAGAGAATAAACAGAAGTAAAGATATTAAAATATATTTTGTTTTCAAGAAAGCACAATAAAACATTTAGGGTCAAAGAAATGGTCTTTTGTTGCCCTAAGTTACAAACACTGAACCTTAAACCAACAGCTATATCTTAATCGTAAATATTAATATGGTGTGAAATTTTTGTTGCTTTTTCTCCACATTTATAAAAATTTACAGTGAAATGTCTAAATGTTTAAAATATACCCAAATAATGATGTGAAAAAAGAATCAAATATATATATACCGGTATATATGGGTTATTCAAAGATAGTTAGAATATAAATATCTAAAGTAAAATTTAAATATTTAGAATAAAATATGAATTAGTAATTCATTCTCTAAATCTTGAAATCTAAATATATAAAGGAAAATCTAAATATTTAAACAGGAAACTAAAATAAAAAAAGTTTTAGAATCAATTTTAAATATATAAAGTTAAACCTAAATGTTTAGAAATAAATATAAACAGCAAGTTTCATTTAATATTTAGAATCAAAGACAAATATTTAAAGGATAAAAAATAATAATAATTAAATCTAAATGTATTCAGTTAAAGCAAAAAATGATCTATTCTAAGTGTAAAATATTGAATCTATTTATATTCAAGTATAATTTTATAGTAAAATCTAAATATTTACCATCAGATCTAAATGTGAAATATAAATAGTTATCATCAAATCAAAAGAATAGATTAATCTAAATAGAGTCAAATCTAAATATATAAAGTTAAATCTAAATTCTTATGATTAAATTTAAATATATAAGTGTAGATCTAACCTTTAGAATCCCTTAAAACATACAAAGATACTTTTAAATTATATAAGTTGTGTTAGAGTCACTCAAAATACTCAAAATCATACTAAATATATGAAGGTAAATCAAATCTAAATATTTGGAATCAACATTTTTAGAATCAGATATAAATATCTAATTGTTAATGGTTGAAATATGAATATAAATGTGTCCATTTTAAGTTTAATAGTCAGCGGTGTATCTGGGTTCTCACGTCACATTAAATGTTTACATTTTACCGCAGTCTGAATTTTAGCTCAATATTTATATCAAAACTCTCACATTTACATTCCTAATACAACATCACCTGTATACTGTAGTAAAAAAATGATATATATATATATGGTATATGCTGTATATGTTTACATGAAACAAACGTGTGTTGAACTTGTCTGCATACTTTAGCTAGAAGATCTTCCTGGCTGACGCTGACCCCGAAGCGGGGGATGGTGGAGGGGGTGAGGCTGTGGGTGGCCTTCTTCACACCGCTGATCTGAGACATGGGACGCTTCTTCTTATCCTTTTCCTTGCTGGGTGGAGACATGATGTCCATGTCATGCGGCTTCTCTATTAGATACATTTGAACAGTTAACACTGCATTTTCATCGTGCCCACATCAGAAAGAAATACAGTTTTAAAATAAATTTCATTTGTTGTCATTAATAATCCAGCTACCTTTACAGAGAGTAAAATTAGTAATAAGCACGTCATCAATTATTTTTTTTGTAAATCTTTTGAAAGATGTTGTTGATGTTGTTGCTGAGATTCTCAACAGATGGAACAAACATCCAGTCCACACATGCAAAGAAAATAACCAGTCTATGTCCAATCATTAAGTTACGTTTGATCAAATGGAGCAATGATGAAAAAGAACCTGAAGAAAGGAAGGTGCAAAAAAGCATGGAAAGTCGTGACACCAGCTGGAATCAGTAGTTCTATATCAATCCTGCCACTTAGTGCAAATCAGTTCTATAATAAACGTCTTATTACCAAGGTGTCACACAAGAAACATCTCATGGTGTGTAAAACCAAAGAGCTCTCTCTAGACCTTCATAATCTTATTGTTCCAAAGCATCCTGATGGCAGGATGGCAAAAGAACCTTTAGAAATGAGAAAACTGATGACCTGTTCAATAGTGGTTTTACCCTCTGTATCTGCATCAGCATGCACTGCTAGTAGGAGTTCCTTACCTAGAAAGGTGCTGGAGATAAACTCAGACACCTGGTTCCCGGAGCGGCTGGTTTCTGACAGCTGGCTGAGCTCCCGGTTCAGCATCCTCTTAAACTGAAGAAAAACCAACAGGAATCCATAAGCCTGCTCGAGCATGTTAGATGGTACAGAGCAAGTTGGCTAACTTTAAAGCAAAATATCAAATTGTTGATCAGCCTCAACAGATGAAAGAAAGCTTTATGATTTTTGGTGATTGAGCTTCAATTGCTCTGAAATGTCTCAGAAACAATGATGTCATGGGATGTTGCACCGGTGAAAAAAACATGTTTCAGAGAACGTATACCATTATGTTTCAGACATGCAGTCTCCTCGTATTCAACATGATTTTTAAACTCTTATTTAGTCAGTTAATGTCCCGTTGAGATTAAAAATCTCTTTTTCAAGGAAGACCTGAAAGTGTGCTAATCACATCACAGCGTTACAACATGGCTCTGAATCTGACTGCACTGAAAGTGAACCTATCTGTGTATTTATCACCTGAAAGGTGACTATGTTTAGTGCATCTCCCTCTGGCCCAGCTCACCAGGCTGTTAGTGGTGAGTTAGTGGATTCTGTCATGTACCTTGTTTGAAGCCATCTCGCTGACAGAGTGTCGAGTTTTCAGGGTCTCAAGTTGTTCCAGACACCAGTCCAGCTCATCGAGTGTCTCTACGGCCAGCTGCTGGTGTGGTTCTTCTGTTCCAGATGAACACAGGTAGACATTAGACAGCGGGAATTCACATATGGTATCATCTCTGACTAGTGGTCAAAGGAGAGCACCAAAAAAGCAGTTGTTCAGGCAATATGAGTTAATTATGATGAAACAAAATTGGGATTTCATCAGTAACACTTAAGAAGAATACTGACTGTTTTTTTTTTTACTTAAAGCACTGGCGGTAGTGGCAGAAAGTAATCACTGTTGTATTTGTGTCATCAATTCTAGATAGGTTTTTATGATAAATATAAGTCATCAGGATATTTTCTTGAGTACTTTAACTTTTTGTTAGTGAAAGACAGGTTACTAACGAGCTAACTGTTAGCAAGGGGAAGACGTTTCCTGAGCAGAACTCCCTGTCTGGTCAGTGGATTAAGAATCAGAAGTTACAGAGACCAGATATCTTAGTTACCTTAAAAACCCAGCATCTATATGAAGGAGAAACTTAAGGTGTACAAATCTTTAAATGCATACAGTTTTGCCATATATGGTCATGCACAGGACACTGAATACTGAGATTTGTTAGCTGACTTTTATGTATAAAGGACAGACTGCTTCTGCAAACTTTGAGATTTTTTTTTTAACGTGATGGAAAAATGGGCATAACTTGAAGCAAATTTTGAATCTTGCATATGAACATTTTGGAAACGGGAAACCTGGCAGCTCAGCCGGTGAGATGGAAAAATGGTCAATTTAAGCCACATTTTAAAACTTGTAGATTTTTGCGCACACACACACACACACACACATGTGCGCACACACACACAACCAACAGTCAGCCCCCACCCTCATCTCTGAACAGATTAAAAATGAGAGTCTGAATAAAAATATTTTTATTTAAGAATTATATCACAGTATGTTGATACATAGGTTTTCAAATTGTACAGCATTTGCACTTGCATGCGACACCCCTGAGGCGCTGGCCCCTCACTCCGTCTGCAAACACGCAGCAGACAGAGGAGGTTGTGCATGAGCTGAGTGTGCCATCGGCCTCCTCAACAGCAGGTGGAGGTGTTTGGATACTTCAGGGGGCAGACTCATGTAATAGGAGTGCAGATTAATCATGGTCTGTGGTGTCCTGCATGACATCACACTGATGTAACATTCCTCTGCCACCTGCCCCTCCTGAGCTTAAGTAGACTTTTAGTGAGGATTCTTTACAAAGTTTTATAAATGAGGCCCCTGGTAATATAGAGTTTTAATTCATCAGTGTGACTTTTTTGAGCAACAATTATTTTAAATACCTGAAATTAGCAGCTAATTTGTCACCGATCTGCAGCAGCATCTCTCCTGATCTGATTAGTTTTGTAGTTTTTATAATCAGAGGACTATATCCTGTTTTTAGTAACTCCGCCCACTCACCGTCACTGGTGAATATGGTCTTATTGGACTGCTACGGTGTGTCGTATGCAACGACAATACCCTTTTAGCATTTAATGCAAGATAATAAGGTATAAACTAAGTGTTTTAACATAACTTTGATGAAAAGTTATTTTTGATTATGTAGAATTTGAGAGGTATTTCTCAACTTTGGAGTTTTTAACAAATGATGATGTTTACCAGTTACCCACTGTGATGTTTTAACAGTACCCTGGATTTCACGGTTCACAGATGTTTTCTTTTTAATGCAGTCACCATCACTCTGAGTTATTGGACATTGATCAGTAAAAAGCTCATTCTGACCTGCCAGGCTGGTTTTGCACATTGATGGTGGGTTGCTGCCTGAGGAACGAGTCCTATTGAAAAAGGTCATATAAAATAAAGAAGTAAATAATATAAAGTCATTCTGTTTGATTGAAGCGGAGGATAGAAAAGAGACACCTACTTGCTGGCTGCTCGGTCTTGTTGGCCAGTTATGATGGCAAAGTTACTTCGAACTGTCCTCAGGCTGGCGAGAACCTAAAGATGAAGATGCAAAGAAAACGGTTTAAGTTCATTAAATGTGACATGAGAAGCCTCTGACATGAGGTGATGGTGAACTCCCTCACTCTCTCCCCTCTCCATCCTCAACAACACTGTGTCTACTGTGGACCATTTCTGGTTCCTAGGAACCTCCATTTCTCAGGACCTGAGAAGTCCTCTCACACAGCCACTGTTCAGAAACAGGCCCAGCAGAGACTTTACTTCTAACCTTCCACAGGAGCTACTTTCCATTTTTACGCCACCATTATCCAGTCTGTCTTGTGCTCATCCATTACTGTGTGGTTCGGTTCAGCCACAAAACAGGACAGGTCCAGACTGCAAAGAATAATCAGGTCTTCAGAGAGGATCATCAGGGCTGACCTTCCCTCCATTCAAGACTTGTACAGATCAGGAAAATGGCAGCTAACATTTCTGCAGATGCCACACACCCTGCATACAAACAAAATGTGTGTGCACGGTGACGAAAAGGAACACAATCCGCTGCTTTTCATGAGGAATCACCATTTGATACCAACAGATGTGCATCCTACTCTCCCCTCCTGACAAGGCTGGATTATCCAATGTGGATCCACACATTTTGTCCTGAGGGGCCCCTGCAATTATAATCCAGCTTCCTGATGTTTTGTTAGCATCACTGATGTAACGTCTGTCGTCTCTTCATCTGTGTCTCTACACACACAGAAAGCCCACAGAGTATTGCATGTCCAGATCTGTCCCACATAGGAGCTTTAAAAGCTGACATGCAAATTTAAAACAGCATTATCCTGCAGTATTGGATTCACCTCTTCTTTTAGAGTGTAAACTGAGCACAAGTGTGACGCACAGCCCACGCAAGACTCAGGCAACACCAGCAGGACGCCTGGTCCAGTTGGAGCGCAAACTCAGAGCTAAGAGGCTGCTCTGGTGACACACACTCTCATGATTATCTAGAATAATTTGGCCAACAGGCACACATCTTTTTTTTTTTTCTCCAAAGTAATTCTTTATTTAACCAGAAATATCTGGTTTTGAGTTAAAACATCTTTTTTAAACAGGGACCTGGTCAAGATGAGCAGCAGCAAATACCCAAACACAGCTGTCAAATACACAGGTAACATCATACTAAAAATTACATTCATATTTGATTAAAACTTCAAGCAATTTGTGTAATAAAAGTGTATGTTATGGAGACGGTTTCAAGGACTCTCAGTTTGAATTTAAAAGCACTCAGTTCAATGAACTTCCAGACATCCTGCAGCATTTTCCAAGCTGAGGCTGCTGAGTGGAAAAAAAGAAAGCAGTAAATGGTCCAGAGAAAGAATAAAAACCAGCTTTTCTCTCTGGTAGTAAACAATTAAGTGCATGATCAACAATCCAAGTATAGTAGCTACTTTTATAAAAAGTTTGATAAAGAACTTGCCTTTGGGTGTCCAGAGCATGCCAACCTATGACATTCAGCTGATACCAACAAATCTCCACAGGTCAAAAGGATACAGCAACAAGCTGGAGGGTTTTTTGTTTGTATTAAACAAATACACAGCTCGTTTTGAAAATGAAAACCTAGTTTTAACATCAATTTCTTCACAGGTTTCTCTACATAAAGCTTGAAGGTATGGGAGTCATCAATCAAGACACCCAGGTCTTTAAATCTGTGATCCACCTCTCTTCAAGAGGGGTCACTGAAGAAATCATTTGTGGTCACGTTCTTGAATTGGGAACCATTATAAACTTTGTCTCTGCTTTGAAAACAGGTTTCAGCTGAAGTAACGAGAGCTGGACAGCAGCAGAGACCACAGCTGTAAATAACAGTGTCATCAGCATTAAATGCAAATTGGCACCTGGCAGCTTTTAACCAAGATCCTTTATATATATAATAAATAACTGAGGACCCAATACAGAGCCTTGTGGCACCCACCCCTTGTAAACTGTAATAGATTCAGAACATGGACCATCAGTTTTAATGCACTGAGTAACTAAAATGTCATCACTAGAAAGGTCTTCAAGGACTCACCTGAGCGAACGGTGTGACGATCATGTCCTCTGAATGTCTGCAGCCAGAAAAGGAGGCGAAAATATGCAAACGGGCAAAGAGAAACAACAAAAAAGGAAAGCAAATCACAGTTTCAGTGTGAGGAATTCTTTCTAGTTTATTGAATAGTAAAGTTTTCTTTGCAGCCAGGCAGGTAGAAAACATAATCATTTATTATTCTTTCATTAATCAACCTCAAATAATACCATGTTCTGCAAAAAGTATGGTTAGTGAGGGAGCATACTGCAGGTGATGGTGGGATGGGTGTGAAAGCTCACAAGTGTTATTATTATGTGCATCACATGCATTAGAAAATAATACCTAAACCTAACTGTCTGAAGGGTGTCAGAGGAGAGCTGTTTGTGATTTAGTCATATTTGTGAGGACAGAATGGAGGGAAAGCAGAAAGGGACTCGTTGGGTTTCATTCTACAGTTTTTGCTTGATCATTTTCTTCTCACCGAGACGACAACCAGTTGATCTCCCAGTGCTTCAAGCTTTCCTCCCTTTAAAAACAGATACGCCATATTCTATGAGGAGAGCAATGAAGGCTTGATGTTCTTAAACGTGATGCTGTTTAGACAGCATCAAGTGGGGGTTGGAGGACATAAGAATGTTATTTCTACCAGAAATAAATAAGCCATTCAAGAACAGAGTATATACAAATATGTTGATTTGAAAAGTGCAACCAAAAAAAGTTGTTAATGTGGCTGATTGTTGTAGTTCTAAGGAGGTTTAACAAAAACAACAGGTAAAATAAATATTAAACACGTCATCAGTCAAGTAGTTTCTAAAGGTACTTCTGACAAATATTTTCACCTGATGTCTGTAAACCATCCAGTCCACACACACAAAGAAATCTAAACATCTATGTCCATAAAGTAACGTATGTGTAACAAAAAAAAGAAAAGTTTTGAACACATGAAGAAAGGAAGGTCCAAAAAGACATGAAGTTATGACACCATATGGAATCTATCAGTAACTAAGGCCAATTCATCCTCCACGAGAAACAAGAACTTTGTTCTCGCTGGGGGTCTCCGAGAACAAGTTTGGCAGCGCTTGTTCTTGTACATGTTAGCGTGACAGATCTTTTTTCTGCAGGGCGTCCGAGAACAACTGCTGTGATTGGTCAGAAAAGGAGAGTGGGGGTGGTTAGTGTGGGTAGTGGTTGACGTTGTACGTTGATGTTGTAACAGTTTTCCCATGTTTACCTGATTTTTAAATACTCTTTCTGGTTGGGGTCAGCTCACCTTTGCTAGCCTAGTAAACTAGACCTCAGTTCTGCAGACTTTGGTCTAGACACGCTTCATTGGAACCGCTGCAGCCCACTGATTGGTCCGGTCAGTCTTGTGCAGGGCCAATCACAACGCTTAAACGGGTTGGTGGGCGGGATTAGCCGATGACATCAGAGGTCCGGCTCTCAATTTAAACAACATGGCGGCAGCTCAGGAACCGCGTTTGTTTGAAACGTCTTTATTGGACGATTTAGATTTGGGCTTTTCTCTAAGACGTAAACAGATAGAGGCACTTAAGTCTTTTATTTTGAAAGAGGATTTATTGGCCGCTTTGCCAACGGGACACGGTAAAAGTTTAATCTACCAGCTGGTTCCGGTTGTTGCTAAATGGCTGTGATTGGTTCTAGCGCTATCCAATAGCATGTGAAGACGGTTTGATTGACAACCGTTGATCCCGCCCCTATGAATGAGTCGTTTCAGTGGACCGTGGCCAGACTATAAATCCACATATAGAGTCTGGTTTACCAGGCTACACCTTTGCCACGTTATTAGTGACACCTCCCTCTGTTGCACCAAGACATAATCTTCATTCACAAGTCTGGCGTTTTGGTAAAATTACTACCAAGCTTGACGGCACGAATGCCACAAAATTCCCACATTGCCATGCCGCCGCAGCGCTTTCATAAGACACACTGTGGTGGCAGCATTACGCTGACATGCCGGCATGGTGTGTCTTATGAAAGCAGCTTTTTTGCTGACGTGGAAGTAAAATGGATACCTTTGAGGATCAGCTGGCTGAGGCTTTGAGAAAATACACCCACCTATATAACCCCCATACAAATGGTCTCTGCTGAAATGAACTTTTGTCTTGTTCTCAGAGCCAGTTTGTACCTTCCTTTCTTCATAACTTCAATACTTTTCCCGTGTCATTTTATTTCATTACACATAACTTAATGTGGACATGGATGTTTGATTTGCATGTGTGGATTGGATGGGTTGTTATCAACATCTGGTGAGAATTTCACATCAATTGGTTCTTTAGAAATGTTATTTTCTTAGGAAACTGATGACGTGTTAATACTTATTTTTCCCACTGTATGTAAGTCCTACAACTAAACTAGGAAAATAAAACTACATGAGATTCCACAATAAAACCCCACCATTGGGATGCAGCAGCCTGTATGAAAATGTTAATGTTTTTTTTCACGTGTAACCTACAATTACATGAGAAAAAATCTACTATTGAGAGAGAAAACAGACCACAACTGTGTCATAATACTGTATAAAAATAAAACACAGTATTTAATAAATAAAAGTTCAATGTTTCATCACTTAAATCAGAGCAGAGAAGGAACTGAACTTACAGGTCACTGGCTGTGGAGGGGTTTCTGGAGGGACCTTTGGGTGAAAGGTCAAAGTCCGAGTCAGAGCGGTACAGGAACGATTCCCGTCGCTGACTGTGAGGGACGTTAGCCTGTAGGACCAGACCAGAACCAGAACCGGCCTGAGCGTCCAGGGGGCTGCGTCCAGCTGACAATCCATTCTCCACATCAAAACTGTGAGATGTGGGGAGAAAGATTATTAATGCTAGAAAACTGAGGGTGGTTCGATGAGCTGAGCAGCAAAAAGATTTTTAAAACAGCAGAAAACATTACATCACATTTACAAAAATTCACAAAGAGCACATTGTTCTATAAAAATGTGTTTCTGAGTTCATCAAGTTCAGATCATCACCTTGAACCTCACTCAACAGAACCCAACAGAACCCAACTCAACAGAACCCAACTCAACAGAACCCAACAGAACCCAACTCAACAGAACCCAACTCAACAGAACCCAACTCAACAGAACCCAACAGAACCCAACCCAACAGAACCCAACTCAACAGAACCCAACAGAACCCAACCCAACAGAACCCAACTCAACAGAACCCAACCCAACAGAACCCAACTCAACAGAACC